>VXAV01010947.1:43893-61903 GCA_013399715.1 Alectura lathami | reverse complement strand
ATTTTGGAAATATTCTGGAACTGTGAATCTAAATTCTATCCCAGCCACTGTTTACTTCTGTTGATGTAATTAGGATACATTTCTTGATTGTTAATGACTTATGCAAATGGCTTATTGTGTGCTTGGGTGGCAGGGTTGTAAACACTTATTTTTAGTGCAAGATTCTTGAAAACTAAGGAGTTTCTTTAAACATCAGCTCTTAGAATCAGGTGAGCACGTGAGTGTCAGCTATCCTTTTAGTTTATTATCTTTTCAATGTTTGTATGTCCAGTGTGTGCAATAAATCAGAATAAATATCCCGGGAACTTACTAGGAGCTTAAAATTCAGAAGGTACTCAGAATCTATGATGATACAAAATATTTTAATGACTTTAAGTGAAGCTTCTGATTTTAGCAGACATGGCATACCCTTTTTGAGTGCCTCACACTGGAAATATCACAGGTAGGCTTCTGATTTCTTCGAGGTACTCATAGAAACTGCTCTTCTGTCTTCACCTCACTGCATGATTGGAATCCCAGTGGTCTGGACCTAGGGCACTTGGATAGAGTTGGCCACTTGATGTTTGGAGAAATGTTTAGTGCTCTCCTTGTGCTGAACCATTTTATCCAGGAGTGCAGGTCTAACCAGGCACATAGAAGTATCCCTGTCAAAAACATGGGAGAGTTTGGTTTTGGGAAGGGGTCTGTGCTGATGCGTAGAGAAAGCAGGAAGAGATGGTGAACAGGGAGGTACCAACCCAGGAACCAAGAAAAGACTTGGAAAGCGCATGTGTGATATGTATGCGGGACCTTGGTGGGAGGCACATTCCGTAAAAAGGAGAGGACTCTGACTGAGGCATCAGGATTGGAAAGCTCCATGGACACGAGGCAGCGGGGAGCTTACTCAGCAATTGACTAATCCCTTTTCTCTGAGCTGGAGCTATCCAAGGATGGAGCTTTCCTCTTCTAGCCTGCCGGTGGCTTTAGAAATTTTAAGAAAACCTAAATTAAACCTGGCCCCTGTTGGGTGTTCTGCCTTCCCAAATCCAATTAGCCAATCATGACTTTTCACTTAACCACAGTGCCTTTAATTGGATCAGAATAACAACAGGAAGGATAGAAAATTACAGGAATTTAGTTAGCATGCAGGGTGGAGCCTTGCTTGCAAGCATCATCTGCAGCATCTTTCTTAAAACCCAAGCCCTGCCCAGTTCCAGCTACAACTGCTTCTAGCTATCAAGCCTCAGCTCCTGCCAAAGCACTTCACAGGCCTTAAAGAGGGAGCAAACACTTGCAGCTATGCACCCATAGACTGTCACACTGGAGAGAAGCCCAGCACACAGCTGTGGATCATCATTATCTCTAGCCTAGGCTGTAGAATTCATCAGAGGTGTAAACACTCCATGAATGGTCCACAGCATTGTGTATGGAGTTCCTTCATCTTCATTTAAGCTGCAGGCATCCCTGTGTAATAGGTGTGGTGGCCCAGCTGGCTGTTTGCCTGTGTTTGTAGGACTGGCCAAACTCTGCATCGGCTGCTGACCTGCAATCCAAGGTTAGCTTTGAGCAAAGATAAAACACTCTGTGCTGTAGCCAGCAAAATTTGAGTGCCATGCCTTCTTTGCAGTTGATGGTGCAGGGGGGCTTCTCAGTAGCTGAAAGGCCTGTGAACAGCCTTCAGTCTTCTGAGCTGAGCACTGGCTTGGAGCTGTGCAGGACTTTGTGGAGGCCTTTGTGCAGCAGTGTTCTTCTGGGCTTCCACTGAAGAGTGTAGGGTAGCCCCAAAGTGAGCTTTCCTGTCCTAGTAGCACCACCAGATGAGCTTTAAAAGCAAAATCCCAGCACATCAGGGCAACAACAACAACCCATTAGCACTAGCGTAAGACTTGGCGCTGACAGATGATCTAGCAATGCCATTAGAAAGATACAAGCTTCCTTCGAAATGGTGCGTCCTCAGGTTGCTCACCAGCGTAAGGGAAGGAGTGGACGTAACTGGCATGTCCAACATTCATCCAGCACAATTCACAATGGGTTTCTGGAGATCAAGACATACACAAAAAACTTTCAGGTTAGTGGTCTTTTTTTTTTTTTTTTTTCCCTTCTGCGTTTAATTGGTCAGGGTTGGTGGTGAGCAGCATATGTTGAATAAAGCGTCAAGCAAAACTTAGTTGCCTGTCTCCTCTCTGTTTCTCCTTTCCTACTTTCTGTGCAACTTAACACACCTCCCTTGTGCCAAAGCTCCATGCATGCTGATGCCAGTTCATATTCGAGGGTTGCCTTGCAGCCTCAGTGAGTGTTGATCTGGATTTACATGACATAACAGGGATCAGATTTTTGCCCACTGGGAGCTGTCAATGAATGCAGAGTGTGACGTAGTGCTTATCTAGCATGCACACAGGGGACCCTGCTGCAAATCAGGAATGACTTCACTAAATCCAGTGGAGCTGAACTGCCGTAAATGAGCAGAATGAGGCCCACGCATTATCCCAGGCTAGCACGATCTTTAACAGGCCCTAATGAATTCAGCTGCGGCGTGTAGTCATTAATCCCAGTGGAAAGAGCGGCTCACCACTACATGACCTGGGATTCAAGAGTTTGCTATTAACGCACCAGGCTGCTGTTCTGATGCACAGCCCTCTGTGGCTGGAGGCCTGGGGGAACAGGCATCATCCCAGCAAGGCTCCTTTGGTGCCTTCAGGTCTGGGTAAGCAGAAGGCTGGTAAGGAGGGGGGAAAGGCCAGGGTAATATATGGCACACAGGGCCCTGGAATTGTTTATGATGCAAATATGTTTAAAAGCACAGCATTGCCTCCTCTGGGAAAAGGAGCTTAAAATTGAAGTCTAATGATAACAAATGATTGTTAATGAGTTGTCTAAACATAATAGATGGAAAGAATTAAAAGCCTAGAATAAACAGGGTTTCATTAAAGCACAATAAAGAAACAACACAAATTTCATATCTGAGAGTAAATGGGCCCTTGTGATCTCTCAGGGAATGGGGGACACTGAGCTGGGGTGCGTGGGCTGGGGGGTCAGTGGGTGCTGGCTGGGCTCCTTGCTGTCTGCGCTGCAGGAGGACGGAGCAGCTTTGACGCAGCAGCTTGGGGCTGGGCTTCTCCGCAGCTTATGCACAGGAGGAATTTCCCCTTCCACCAGCGCTCTTGTGGTGCTTATGGGCAGGCACGTGCTCAAGCATCCTGCCTGAGCACCTCTCAGGGCTGTCAGCTCGCAGGTGGAGACGGGTTTTGTTCAGGGCTGTTTACAGCCAGGGACTGGCTAACCCTGGTTCTGGAAACCTACGTGGCTGCAATTCAGACAGCCCTTCCTGTAAAAGCCTTGCAGCAGCACATCTCAGTTTTAGGGTCCAGAGGACTCCAGAGACCTTAGGCTATTCCTAAGTAACTGTAAAAGTTACTGAGCCAGGCAAACTCCAACCAGCTGGACAACAATCTACAGTTTGTTTTTTTTTTTTTTTCCAGCCCTTCAGAGGCATTTTTTTTTTTTTTTTTAAGATCCCACAGATAAAGTCAAAATCGCTGCCCTAGAAAAGTGTGCTACTGAGAATGTGGAATTCTGACAAGATCTCACAAATGGTTCATCGGAGTGTTAGATGCCAAGAGCAGGCAGCATATTTCATCTCGGTGTGTGTCAGATGGCGTGTAGTGGATAGGCTTTAGACCAAGATTTTATTAAGGACATGTGAAGAGATGATCAATAATTCCTTGGTGGGCTTCTTTCCTAGGCTGTCTGCATTTGACACAGTGACATTATTTTTGCTCTTTGTGTGTGGTGGGAAACTTCGAAGTTGTTTTCAGGCTTTAGAGCAGAACCACTATTTCAGATTTCATTTAAAATCATCCTCTAGATGTGAGCAGTATTCTGCAAGCCACATTAGAGCCTGGGAGGATTTAGTTTTTCTAGTTTTGTGTTGAAAGGTAATGTGAGACAATAGAGGAAAAACTGAAAAGATGAGGCAAAAAGCCTGTTAAGAATTACTCAGAAAATACATATATTTTTTGTTTACTTTTTCGGTTGTTTTAAGAATGGCCTTTTATCTCAGGGGGAGAAAAAAAAAAACCCCTCACCCAAACCTCTATTTTCTGTTTGTTGGCCTGGAGATCTTGTTTGTGCTCAGGAAGGATCACATGCTCGGTGGAGTGTGTGTGTGAGCGGGAGTTTTCGGCATGGTGACGTGGCTGTGTTTCAGAGTGTGTCTGTGTCCCGGTGTAGTGCACTCGTCTTTACTGATGCGCTCTGTGATGGATGGGTTCCATTGCTGGCAGGTCCCTCCTGTGTGTCTGTGGAGCTGCACAAGGTGCCAGTCCCGACAGAAGCCCTGCGTTCCGCAGGGCCTGCCCCTGCCCCTTTGCCCATGCCGATTTGTGCTTCCCTGTGAGCGGTCGCCCGAAGCTTCTGTGAATACTCAGGAGCTACACGGCATCAGTGCAGAACAAACAAGGCTTGAAAAATCCAGGCAAGAATTCGAGCGGTGTGGTGCTGGAGCTTGGCAGTGCTTCCTGGTGGAAAATGGCTTTTTAGTGACACAGAATGTCTCTTTCCCAGGAAAAAAATGAGAGTACAGATTTTTATCAAAGGACATAATCTTGAAGGCAGAAAAGGATCAAAATTACAATTTGGATTTTAGGATTTTTTTGTTTTGAGAATGACCTAGAAAAAAGTATCCCTCCTCCTCCTCAAATCAATGAAAATTGAAGTTACAATTTAAATAAATTTTTATATAGGAAAAGGAATGCTGCTTAACACCTTTACTAATAGCTCTCACTCTTGTTGTTGTTGTTACTCGTTTGTTAGTACTGTGAATACAGGCACCTGCTTGTGTGCTTAGGCTTAACGGAGTCTGCCTTCCTGAGGGCTTGTGGTCATGCAGCTGGGGCACATGAGTACTTGGGGTCCTGTTGTCCCTGTGGCCTTTTCAGTGCTCAGTACAGCTGGGCAGAGGCACTGGAAGAGGCGGTACGAAGCTGTTGCTGTGTTTGTACTGAGCTCTGTCCGCGGTCATGTGGGGAAGAGGCGCATCCATGTGGGTACATTGCTGGTCTGTAGCAGAGGGGAGGTCTGGGAGGTGTCAGTGTCCTTCCAGAAGAGCAGAAGAAGAGAGAAACCTTCCAAGCACTCCTTGCATAGCTGAAAGACGTCAGAACCCAGACTGGAAGCTCATATCTGAGCCCCCTGGATCTGCGATATCCCCGAGAAACACTCAATTCGCATGCATCCAGCTCCCCAAGTAGCTCAGTCTGATAAAACTTTCTGGCTTGGTTAAATGAAGTGATATAAAATGTCCTGCTTGGCTCTAGTGAGGGATATCACAAAAGGCAACTTGAGAATGAATTTGGGGAGCCTGATGCCTGGCGTCACAGGCAGCAAGGTCCTCGCTGTGGTGATAAAGCAGGGGCCCACGCTCCTTGGGCCTGCCTCCGCAGCAGCTGGGCAGTACGGTGTGCCTCGGGTGCCTGTGCTGGTGTGCTAACCAGGCTGGGGGCTTGGTGTGCCCGCGTGGCACGGCAGCAGCACGGGTTCAGCAGAGCCACTTGTTTAGTGGCTGCCTGCCGGCCTGGAAGAAGCATCCATGCTGGCTGTGGTTGCAACTGCAAGGAAAGTTATAAGGCAGCGCTGGCCCTGTCAGTAAATCATTGTACAGTTCAGGCTTTTTTTTTCCCCACGCTGGACTCCACAGAGTCAGACAGACTGTGCTGAGCTGGTCCCATCTGCACCCAGCCTGGACAGCAGCTTTATCTTGCCTTGTAAAACTGCAGAGCTCTGTGACAAAAGAGTTAATCTCTGCCTTTGTTTCTCTTCCTCTCTTCTCTCTTGCATCGAGACTGAAAGGCAAGATGAGAGCAGATCCATCAGTGTCAGCTGCTTTCAGCACATCAGCACTTTTGGGGGGTTTATTGGGGACTAGCCCATCAGCAGCGCTTCCAACCTGCACGGGCCCCGCAGGCAGCCCCCTCCTCCCCCTGCGAGCAGCCCGGCTGCGGGGCAGTGCCTGGCCCCTGGTGCCCCCGGCTGGGGCTGGGTGATGAATGACCGTGTGTGGCATCGCTGTGCCTAGGAAGTCCAGAGGGGTGGCCAGAGCCGGGCTCATGGCGGGGCGGCAGTGGAACCGTGTTAATTCCTGGGCGTGCGTCCGTGTGTGTCCATGTGTCCGTGCTGTCTGAAATAATGTGCTTGACACACACATGCTTGACTTCCAAAATGGAGTAACACAGAAGAGGGATGAAAGGAAAAGGGAAAAACAGTCAGATTGACAGGTTAATGAAGCAGTTCATAAGAGCCATGTATATTATAACCATAGAAACGGCTTGTAAATACTCAGCTGCTTTACATGTATAAACAGACTCCCATGCCTAGGTCTGTGTGTATACATTTGCCTATAATATTAAATGGACATGCCTGTGTATATGTGTACCTGAAAGATGCAGGAATGCAACATCGATTCTCTGCAGCAAAACCATGGAATAAATGGGAGACGGAAAAAAACAAGCTTCATTAGGCTAGCAGCATTGTATATCCTCTGCCTTTTATTTTACTCCTGGGACTGGAAGTCTTCCAAAGCAGTGGGGGGAGTTTGGAGCACACATCTCGCTGACGTGTGCTCCTTAGGCCTTTTGGCACTCTTGAAAACTCCACCTGTGTCTCCTGACCCCAGGGTCTCAGGCAGAGCAACCTCAGCCCATCTGGAAGTCACAGTAGTGTGGAGAGAGTGGAGCTGAAGGTTGAACCCAGATCTAATCCAATGTTTTGACTAATTCCTCATCACATTGGTATGTCACCCTTTGAAAAGATAGATGTATCTTTTACTAGGCAGATATTTGGATGTCTTTGTTTGCCTCTGTATTGTATATATCCGTGGGAATTTCCCCATGTACTCTGGACTGGGGCAATGACTTACACAACAATCCTTTCTTTTGTGGAACCTATTAGCAAATATAAATAGCAACATACTGAGCTCTTGTGGATGGGCAACAACCCCAGGAGCTGAAAAAGCAAGTTCAGCATGACTAAGGACCTTTAGCTTTTCATTTCATGACTCTGCTTTTACTTGTAAGCCTCAATGTTGCATTAAGATATTTCCTCTGAGTTCTTTTCCTAGCTTGTCTTAGGGAAAAAAAGAGAAGAAGATTAAGAGATCTCTCATATACACAAAGGAGTGTTAAAGTTGCCAGCTCCCAGTAAAAGCCATGTGGTATTTCTAAGCATCATCACTGAGAATGAAAAAATTCAAAGATCCAAGCATGCTGGATCAGAACCAGAAGGTTGGTAGCCAGAACTCAACCTATACAACAGAAATCTGCCTTTGATATTGAACTGTGATTCAGAATTGAACTCTTGAGAAAGTCCTCAGCAAACTCCCCTCTGAGAGCGTGCAGTTAAGTTCCTGACCTCAGGACTTCTAGAAAGCATTATGCCAGTTGTTTTCTCCCCTGATGTGAACTCCAAGGTGAAAGCACTTAAGGTGGGTTGTGAGCAGAGAGTGCTAGTGTGTTCTGTGGCACCACCCCAGGAACACAGACACCTGTGTGTGTCTTGGGCAGTTTGTGAACGACTCTACCTGTGAGTCTCTAGCCATACATACTTGTGCTTTTGCTACAGCAGCAAGGGATCTGTTAATGAGAAGCCAGCTAGTGTTGCCTTCAGTCTAGCTCTCGACCAGAGTTCTCAATGAGCTTGTGGTTCGAGGAGCTTGCAGGCAAAACAGTCAAGCCAATTATTTGTGTTAATCTCACAGCTGCAGGACACAAGTGACGTGTTCCTGACCACACGGAAAGCTGAAGGCAGAGCTGGCAATGGGGCCCAGATCTCCAGCACAGTCAGCCTGTTCCGTCTGTTTCTGTCCAGACCGGACAGTTGTCCTAAAGCAACACCAGCTGCACATTGCCCATTTGCACTCTGCTGAGAACACCTCTTGTTCCTTCTGTTTCTGCGCTACTATTCCCATGTGTCTTTGGCAAAGTCACCTGAGTTTGTAGCTTTGTTGCAAGCAAGTTATTTGACCTGTGTCGTATATTCCTAGCCCCTCATGAGATACAGCAGTTCTTGCAATGAAGCTTTTGTGGCCCTTTTTTGCATTCAGGTACTCAGTGCTCACTGAATGCACAGGAAAACCCCCTTCTTTTTAAAATGTAAAAATACTACTCTTACCTATTTCTAGCAGCATTCATCGTAATTATTTCTGGTAGTGTAAATAGGCACATTCAAAACCACTTACCCACAGACCTGATTTGCAGCTTGTTGAAACTGCTGGGAAAGTGCCTGTGGGCTTCCTGCGTTCCTGGAATGGGATCTTCCACGCACACAGCTCTCCCTGGAGAGTCATGCTTGCAGATGAGTCTGAGGAGCAAGCCACTTTCAAGGAAAGGATAGATGCAGACACTTCTGACAGGGCTGTCCAACCCCTGCACTGCTATTTCCTCTGTCATTTCAGTGCTTGAGATGGTGTGGGTCCTGCGGCCAGACCTTTTTAATGGGGGACAGAGGTTTGTGGGAGTGAGCCCCTCTGAGTTGTGGCTAGGAAGTCGTGATGTGTTTCCTGTGTGCTTGTGCTAAGAAGAGGGGGAAAAATCAAATGTAGACTGAGATTGTCCAGGGTAGAAAATTTTGCCACTAGACATTTGGATTTGTTGTAATCAACCAAACTCTTTCTCCCCCTCTGACCTGCCTGCCACTGGCTCTGTCTCTCAACTTGCCGCTGTCTGTTTTTCAGCACTCCTGCTGTAATGTGGGGAGTTGCCTGCAAAATTTCCCCTGCATTTTGTTTCTGTTAATGGTACACTGAATTTTGGGAAAATGCCTTTTGCACAAAAGCAAATAACAGTATCGCTCTGTCTTTGTAAGGATATAGCTCTGTAACTGGGAATCCTGGGTTTCTGAGTGCAAATGGAACCACTGTCTATGAACACTGTTCTGCCCAGCATCCTCTGTCCTTCTTTAAGCTCCCCTCATCCTCTGTCCCCTGGTTTATGTGTGTTAGTTGCCTTCTACAGGCATTTTAACCCCTATCTGTAGGATGGAAGAGAGCAAACTGACTTTAGCCAGGATGGGGGGGGACTGGGGGCTGATAGAATTTCATGTTATAGCCTAGAGAATGTGTACTTACGGCAGGGACTTGCCAGGTCTCAATTCTGCACCAGGGAGAACCGTCAGGTTTGAGCAGCCTGATGCTGTTTGTGCAATTCTCTCCTTTGCCCCAGAGTCTGGGGCAGCAGGAGGTGTTAGGACCAAATCATTTTATGTGGGAGCAGTAGGTTGAGGGAAGGGAGCAAGCAGGGTGTCTCAGCCTTGGTGTGAGGAGGAGAGGGCTGTGCACAGCGGCTCGGCTGCCTGCTGCAGCCTAGGCCAGCCAGCCAGGTGCAGGAAGGGTTCCCAGCCAGTGCAGCGAGCGAGCTCAGCTTTGCTGCTGTCAGCACTGCTGAGAGCAGAGGCTGGGGACGGGTGAATCCAACTATCCGGATCGCAGGGATATTGGCTGGAAATGTTCCACCATGTCCGGGTGGCTGCCTTTGCATGGTATTCATGCTCATCAGAAAATTAATCATTCCATTCACCAGGCTGCCTGAGCCAGGAGGATTGCCTCTTGTACCTGGAGCTCCTGCTGGGGTGGTGTGTCTGTGAGCACGTCTCTCTGCACACCCTTACTGAGGGTGTGTTGTGTGCATAGGTGCGTACGGACAGCAGGAGACTGTGACTGTAGACACAGAGAGGGAGTTACAGAAGTGATGTAGGAATCAGGAGAACTCCTTGCTCTGTATGTGTGAGAGGGGATGCCCTTGGGGTGGCTTTGTCAGCATAGGAGAGGAGCGTTTCCCACCAGGTAAGGTGAGCTGTGTGCAGGGAGCAGAGGGTGCAGGGTAGATGGCAATGTGTTCCTTGTCTTCACCTCTGTGTGTGAGGAGCATACAGATGGCCTAGGCCATGCCCCCATGCTTTTTAGATCTGTCTTCAGAATGGCTGACATGTTTGATGATGCAAGCCTAAATTTGCCCGTGGTTTCCTGTGTGCTTGTGCTTTTCACAGTGGAAAAATGCACGTGTATACAGCCAGTGTTGAAAAACTGTGTGTGGTGGAGGATCTGGTGTCAACTGGCATCGCTAATATTCTGGACTCATTTGATTTTTGACTGTGGCCCTTCTCAACACAGCCGCAGTTTTTACTGATTTTACGGCTGAGCAACCCCACGTGCATCACTGTGTAATTACCCCAGCAAGTGAGCAGAATCAGGTCTTGGAGTGTTTAAAAATAAAAACTTTGCATTCCTATCTGATAGCTGTTGTCACGGGAGGTTTTATCCCACATGGATCAATGTAAGTGCTGCGGTCGGGGTTTTCCAGCTACAGTAGCAAGGACTGATCTCTCCTGGAAAGCAGAACTGCTTCGCTGTGGCTTGACTCTGAGAGCAACCTGATTGGCTCTGCTAGGCTGCACAGTGCTGAGTTTCAGGCTCAGGGTATTCTTGGAAATTTGTATCATTAATTGAAACCTTATTAATGGCAAACACAGGATGACATTTTACATGGTTTAGTTATGTTCTGTGAGTCATCGGTACAACGCAACCTCAGCCATGAGGCAGGGGAAATTCTGCTGTAACTGATGACAGAGGAGCAATAACAGCTCAGTTCCCACTAACTGGTCCTGGGGTGACAGGGACAGCCCTTGCAACTGTCTGATCATCTTCTTGCTGGTGGTTGCTCATCTTGGGGCTGAAGGGAATCTCAGAGGGAAGCAGAGTTAGTCGCTGAGGTGATACCAGAATGCTGGTCTGTTGATGGTTGGCTTCAGAGCTTTGGCTTCTCCAAATGTCTGGCATTGCCCTTACAAGTAGAAATGTCGGTGCTTGCCTCATTTCAAGACATCACACCGGAATTCAATGCCTAGAGCAGGAGATGTGATGTTGCTCCAGATATTGAAACTTGGAGTGCTGAGCAATGGCTGAGTCTGTAGAAATAGCAACACATCCACCTCTGCACAAGGGAAAGCTCAGTTGTGGGTGCCAGCTGGACTGTTCCTTGTTTGTGGCAGCCAGGAGGGGCATATGGAGCTGAACATCTTCCCAGACTGATGGGGACTTCCCCTAAGGACCTCCACAGATCTGCCTGATCTACAGATCTGTGGGGACATGTGTGATCTGTCACCCCTATTCGGAGCTGCAGTCCCACCCTGCAACTGTCAGCTTCATCGATGGCTGGAGCTGGGTACAAATGAAGGCTTTGTACAGGGCAATGTGGACAGCAGAGCTCTTCTGCACTGCCTTATCCAGCCGCAGAATTATTTCCACAAAGGCATTGCAGGCACTGGGAGGAAATTATAGGCCAAGCACTTAAAATCTTCCACCATGGTTTAGCCAGAGCCCCACAGCTGTGGATTGTCTGATGCCAGCAAAATAAAACAGATGGATGACATGGATGGAGACAGGCCAGCCTGGGATGGCAAGCACAGAGTGCCCTCATGACTTGATGGGCTTCTGTAAGATGAAGTAACACAAGCTGAAAAGAGCCTTCAGCTGCTAAGCACTCCCCGTTGTTGTGGCAGGAAATGAGAGCTGCTGTTTTTTGTAGGGTTTCAGCTGTGGCTGCTTGGGATCTCCTCTAGTGCTGCAGGAAGAGGGGTGGTACCCTGGGTACCTCCAGGAAGATGGGATGTTTCCAGGCTCCATGGGAAGGAAGAATCCAGAGCTGCAGCTGTAAAGAGCAGTGGGCTTGGGAAGAAAAATCCAGCAAGCATAGTGGGATGAATCGGAGACTGTACACATGCTAGAGAATGTACCTGCAGTTGCCAGTTCTGCTTAGCAGGTTGCAGGGAGATGGAGCCCACCCAGTCTGCAAAGGACAGCAATGGGCCAGTGTTGCTGGCCAACATATGCTGCTTTTGCAAGAGGCCAGGCCTGATTGTTCCTCCAGCACTTAATGGCCAGTTCGTTAGCTGGGTGATGACAGTGCCTGAAACTCAGATCAGACTCTCACTGTGCTAGGTGCGGTACTTACAAGTCTAATGAAATTCATGTCAAAAAAGAGCTTTCTCCCGTGATTAACAGAGCACTTTGGGGATGAGTTGTCACAAAAGACTGTGAGAAAAACACAAGTGCTTCAGTCCAGGGTTCCCAGAATTCTTCAAAGCCCCAGGTAAGGCAACCTACCCTTGTCTGGGCATCTCTTCACTAGCAATTTATGGCACCCAAGCTTGGGGTTCCCTAATAACAAGTGACCCAAATGTCCCTTTGATCTCTTGAGTGGGGAGGCTACAGAAAATGCCCCAGAGCATTGTATGAACAGAAGACTCACTTGCAAAGAGATGTGGAGTCTGTATCAGTGCTGAGAACTGAGCTTGGCTCTATCCTAGCCCTGTGCCTTAGCCCCATGACTGTCTTGTTTCCCAACACACTAGCTGGGATGTTTTGAAAAGTAGGAGACAGTGCTTCCAGCAGCGAAATATGCCTACTGGATGTGTTGGGGTACACTGAGTTGGGACACTCGAGCTGTATTAGGTCCTTCCACCATGAAACACACATTGCTGGAGCTCTTCTCAAAATAGAAGCTTGAACGTCAGCTCAGTGCCTCTTCAAGCCAGGCCAAGCTGCTTTCAGGTCTGTTTTGGAAGGGTTTACTGGACACTCCCCTCAGCGTGCTGGAAAATCACCCCTGCTGGTAACAGGTACTGTCCAGACCCATTACGCTGTGTTTATGGGGTTCAGTGTGGAGAGGTGGATCCAGGACATGCTTGCCAGGCTGTTTATGGCTGTGGGGGAACGTGCCCTACCTAGGTGTGATCCCCACCTCTGCCATTTGTCCTTCTCTCTCTATCCTGCCATCCGCGAAGCAGCCCGGGTTGGTTATAGCCCACATGTTTCAGTGGCCAACCTGCAAAAAGAGAGCCAGAAAAAGTTAATGTGGAGTTCTGGTCTACTCCCAGGATGCATTTGGGCTGCAGCCCATAATGATATGTATAATTGCGAAGGCCTGCCAAAAAAAGCAGGCTGGATTTAATTGAGTCAACACACTGCTATTAATAATAAAATGGCAGAGACTTTGCTATTAATCACTTGTGCTGGCTTTATCACAGGCAGTCTCGGCTATCTGGCTACCAAACAAGACCTTTAAAAAAAAATGGTGCAGTGGAAAACTTACTAGTGGGAATACACCTGCTAACAAAATAAACCTTGTAAACAAAATGTTCTTTGCAGAGAGAGGTACTTTCTGAAGGGAGGCAAATGGGGAGCACGTCATGCGCCTGTGTCTTGCAGAAAAGTCTCCTATTATAGGAACAGATCAGATGGAGGATGCACTTGGCAAATGGTGCATCTTTGTAAAAGGTTATGCTTGGTAAAGGACTTTGTTTGGGGTGGGAGGTCAGGGAGAAATGATATCTCCAAAGAGAGAAATGCAGTTGCTGCAGGAGTATAGAACAGCCCAGAGAGAAATGCATCTGTTACTAGGAAATGACAAACACTGTATCCACTAAGGTACTGAACAAAAAAGGAAATGCAAAATAAATAACATGCCTGACACCTAAATTGCAGCCCTGCTTGTGGAGGGCTGGACAGGCTGTGGTGTGTCAAGGTGGCTGACTGGCTGGCTGCGGAGCTCTGCACCCCGAAGTGTGCACTGCCAGTACTGCAGGGCTCTGCCGGAGGAGGAGGCTCTGGGCTGCCACCGAGGCCCAGGAGTGCCCTCCTTGACTTGGCCGTGCAGCGGGGTGGAGGAGGGACCCGAATGGGGCTCCAGCCTTTTCCGTGCATGCACCATATTTGTGGTCATCAGCTGCTCACGTTGCCTGTGGCTCTCTTGATGGGCTGCACCCCGGTGCCTGGGAGCCAGCCACAGACTGGCACTGTTTCCTCACGGCTGTGCAGTAGGAGCATGCTGCAGTTTTAAAAGCACCCCCCACAGCTGAGGTTTTTATTGTAGCAAACATGGCAACGGCATTCTTTGCTTTTGCTTCTGAGTAGAGCTGCCCACCATGATTGTTCCCTTCCCTGGGAAGGGACCATGTAGCAAAAGGGTCTGAAACCCAGGAGAAAGGAGCAGACTTGAAAAAGGTGCCTCTGAGCAGGGGATGTGATGTGTCTGAAAGCAGAGCCAAAGGATATAGAGCAGGTAGAAAAGCAAACAAAACGTGCTTTGTATGGCTTTGAGGGTAAGAGATTGTGGGGTTAAAAAAAGATGAAGGTAGGGAAAGGCTCTTCTGGCAGTCAGTTGGAAGGGGAGAAACCCTGCCTTCCACATCTGAGAATGCCAAAGGAACAGCTTTTTTCTTCTCTTGCAAGTTTTGTGGCACAAAAGGATATGTTTTCTGTGCACTAATGCAAAAAGATCTACATGCATCTTGCACCAAATAGTCAGACAAAATAAATCATTTAACAGGCTCAAAGGCCTCTTTTCTCTCTGCTATGAATTAAGTAAGGTTTGTAAATGGGTGCAAATGTTATCCATCGGGAAGAGGAAGGAAAAAATAGAAAGCAAGAACAAAATCTCAGAAAAAAACTATCCACTTCCTGCTGTTTTCCTTCCCTCCCCATAAAGTGAGTGTCTTATCCTCAGAGAAATTCACTTCATTGTTAGAAATAGCCGAAATTGGCTTGCAACTAGTAAAGATGCCAAGAATTTGCACCTTGCTCTGTGACCTAAAGCAAAAATGACATGAACATTGACAAATTTGACAAGGAAATTTGTGCAAAAAACAACTTCTATTTGGCTAGCCAAGCAGCAAATATGTCGGATGATATGCTTTATTAAGCAATCCATTTTTCAGCAATAGCTGCACCATCTGCAAAGGTTAGTGTGCATCAGGCTTTCCACAGAATTTCATCTGCGTCTGCAGCTAGGTGCAACACACGACCACATTTTTCATGTACATACAATTTTGGATGCAAATAGAATACTTGATGAAAGAGGTGACCTTCCGGACTGACTTCCCCCATGCAGTAAAGTCACAGGCACAGAAGCAGCTGAGAGAAACGTATCTCTGCCTGGAGGGAGGGGGGGAGCTGGAAGAGGAAAGGGAGGAATAAAGAGAGGAGAAAACTTCAAGACAAAGTGTTTCCCAAAGAAATGCTTTGGCACATCACACAGCTGGGACTTTGCACCTGTGTTAGTCAAGGGGGCACTGAGACTCTTCTGTTGGGTAGCTGCAGTTCCCTTCTGGATGGCACCCATCTCTGTCTTCTAGTTTCTCTCTTGTTATCTTGAGTAGTTCCTGCTGCTACAATCTAAGCATCCTTGGCTTTTCTCCCTTGTCTCTCATTGGTCCCTCCATCGTGGTCTGCATTCCAGACTTGTCATCTCATTTCCCCTCTTGCTGCTGTGGCCCTGCCTAGGGCTGCTGGGTCTCCTTCCAGACATCCTTGGCTCTTCAGGCAAGGAGAGGGAGTGTTGCTTTCAGTACTAGTTGGATGTATCCATGTTCTGCTTTTTTTTTTTTTTTTTTTTTTTTTTTTTTTTGTAAGGCATGATGCTCCTATTTTTGTATTTTCCTGTATTGTTTTCTACTGGATGGATACGGTTGCTTCGTGTCCTGCCTGCCCTACATTAGGTGGAATCAGCTCTGCTCTAGTCCCCAGTCTCCTTCCCCAAGTGCATGCTGTACACATGGCTCCCTACGCCTCATTGATGGCTGCTGGTTATAAATTCCTCTTCTCAGTCCCTACTCCGCTTAGCTGAAGTTGGATGCCATCCCAGTGCCTTGCAACTGTCCCTGGTCCAGTGGAAAGTTTAATCTGCCAGTTCATGGCGCGTCGTCCTATGGGGAGAGTTCAGTTCAGCGCTGCTCCGCGCTGCACAGAGAGAAGCTCATTAGCGGGCCGTGGTGGTGTCTGATGACACTGTGGTCCAAGAAGGCCTCATTAGGCACAGAATGTTTTCTGCGCTCTCTGAGGTTTCCTAGTAACTTAAGGAATTCAGAGATAGTTACCACCGGGGCACAGCTGAAATGGGGAGCAAAGATGCGCTCTCCAAGGGCCATCCCCCATCTGTGCCTTTTGGAGGAGCAGCTACTGGATGAAGCTTTGGCCTCCATTTAGGCGGCATTGGATCCTCACTGCTGGGATGCAGATGGGCCCGGCTGGCCTGGCAAGCACACCGTCCCCTGGCTGGCTGCTAAGTGGTGCTAAGTGATGAATGTTAAACTTAACAAGGGGACTTACAGATTTACGTAAGGGTTTTACTGCCTGCCAGGTATAAGTGATGGAGCAGCTTTGATCTTTAGGGGGATCAGTACTGAAAGTGATTTAAACTAAAGTTAATAAAACTGCTTAAAACTGTGCTCTGCAGTCCCACAGGCTGAAGAAGCCCTAGTGGTCACTTGACTGCTTTAAGTAAAAATTGTTCACATTTATGAGGAAGACCAAATCCCACTGGTGTTAACTGTGTTTCCAGCTGAATAATAAATGGCATCTTCCAAGAGTTCTACAAGTCCTTCCCTACACTGACTGCAGATCTCACAGCCTGCTGGAGCTGCCAAGCTTTTATCCACAGGTGCAAAAAATGGCAAACTCTTGGTATTTCCATGGGGTTTTCTCATTCTCTGTCCGCTTCACAGTCTCTAAACCAGATCTGTTCCCTTTGATATTTTGTAGCTTGTCACAAGCTAATGGTGGTGCTTTTTTATTTTGCTACTATTGGGACTTTTGGATGTGTTTTATCTTTGGAATTTGCTGGCCAGCAGTGACAGGTAAGTGTCATAAACATTAAAATTTCATTGGCTTCATGGTGGGCTTTGCCACCAATGACCTTAAGGAAGCAACATCACTAAAGCATGTTTACTGTTTTTATGAGCGGTCCTGTAATGTCTTCTCCCATCCCTGTACATCCTAAGAAAGATCGCCATGGTGGTGAAAATTCTCATTTGTAATGCAGAGTCTATCTCCCAGGAACCTCAGCTGTCCCCTACAGTATAATCACAGTTATTTCCACTGGGCATTTCCATGATGTCCCAAGATAAAACAGCGTGAGCTGCTGGGCAGGGTTCTCAGGCGCTGGTGTAAGGAGCAGTTTTGTGACCTGCACTGGTCAGGTGAAGAAGTGGCTTCCTGGTAGCCACCAGAGAAGCTGCTGGGCTTTACTGACACCCCTGTACCAACCCAGCTCATTGGATTTACAAGTGAGATCTAATCCCATCGCTTAATGTGTTCACAGCCATGAAACAAATGACAGTGTCCAGTGTCCCGTGAGCCTTCCTGCACACCGGGGGTTCATGCTGTCAGCCTGAGTCACCAGGCACAGAAGAATGGAAGATATCCTGCTCTTGCTGTAGGGTTTTAATTCTCCTGCCATTTCCTAGAACCCTTACACCACTACCAGAATGCCTTCTGTCTGCTCTGTAACAAAACAAAAAGATTTTCGTGGGCCTCTCTAGAAAACAGTGATTGGCAGTCACTGAAATTGAGTTAGCAGTAACTCACCGCTTGTAGAAGAAACACTTATTTTGTTTTTTATTTCAGCCCAGCGTGCTGTTAGCCATGAAAGTCCTCAGCAGGATGACTTGATGAGGCTGTGATCTTGGAGAGATACAAAATGAGGTGGGCTGCTTCAGATGGATCACAAGGACATCCTGAGTTGTGAAGGTACGGTCTGGCATGGGCTTTGCTCTGCAGAGGAGCCAGCTGAAAGCTACCGCTGACCACGAGGAAGTCGCATAAAAATCTTGTTACTTGTACCTTGTTATATAATTACCTCTTGCAGAGCTTGTTTTTTTTTCCCCTGAATTACAGTCACTGCTGGAGACAGGTTGTGGGCTTAGACAGCCCACTGGCTGGACAGCCTGGTGTCCCCTGAGTTCTTATTTCCACGGACCCTCTCCCACCCCTGCCTTAGTCCTGCTATTGTGTGGCACTGCAAGGATGTTGTGCCTCTGCCGTTGTCGTGGCATTTCTGCAGACAGCTCCGGGTGGCGTTTGCAGGGCCCCCCAACATGCTCCTCACACTCCTGCAGCATTCCCTAACCCCCTGGGGGCCGGGGGTCATCTTTCACTTTGCATGGTGTAAATTGATAATGACACAGTGAAATCAGTCATGATGAAATG
>VXAV01010947.1:21393-38893 GCA_013399715.1 Alectura lathami | reverse complement strand
CACTGCTGGGGTTGGCTCCTGGGGGGACAGGGTCTCTGTGCCGTGTGCCGGTTTCCTGGGGGAAGGCCCTTTGTCCTGGCGGCACCTCTCTGGGGACAGCACGCACCACTGCTGTGCGCATCCCCACCAGAAGCCAGGCCCGGAGTGCTGGCGCACGCATTCCCGTGGGAAGGCAGCCTCCCGTGTCACCGGCGCTATGCTTTGGGAGTAGCAGGTCGCACTGGGTTGCGGGAGATCAGAGCTGGCCCTAGCGAGCCAGCTAGTGCAAGGTGAGGCTGTGGAGGAGCACGATGCCACGGCCAAAATTATTCTCCTTGCTCAGTTATTGGTCTGGAGCCTCCAGCCACCGAGCATTTAAGCCACTTGCTCTAGGCTGTCTGGTATAGGCTTCATTTTTAGGATTCTATTGACTCATCTCTCTCCAAAAGCTTCCTGTTTCACCAAGAGCTCAGCATATGCAGGGAAACAAGAAGGCTCGGGTGAACCAGAAGTGGGACCTGGGCTTGATGGGTTCTATTTTCCACAGGTCTCCAGATCTCTGCGACTGCAGCAGGGAGGACTGTTTGGTGATCTGCTGATGCAAGTACTTGTGGTCTGTAAATGAAACTGAATTGTAAAAACCTGTTTGGTGTCAGCTGTAGGGCTCAGGGTCACAGCCTCGTTCATCACTGCCCCATGGTTGGCTCTGAGTGTGGATCCCAGAGCCAAAGAGATTTTGTGCCATCACCAACCGCTTGACTGCAATTCTTGATCATGTGGTTAAATACGGGCAGACAAATTTCTGGTCCACCTCAGTGCACAATGGTGTCTCCTTGGTTTTTGCATTCATTTCCCAAGAGTGAATAAATCATTTCTAACCACCCGTTCCCAAGGAAGAAGTTGATTTCTTCCCACTATGTCCATGATGAACAAGGATACTCACATTATTTCTTATTATTTGGGTGCACACAATGTGTACTTCACTTGGAAGCATGAATGTATTATTTATCTTTTGCTGCACTAAGGAGTGGCTGCACACAATACACTCAGTAGGCATTGTTGCCTGTTTAATGTTCAAACACAAGAAATGTTGGTTCCTTTGTGTTACTGTGCTGTGCTGAGGCACCAGGTGGGACTGAGGCTCCCTGGTGTAGCATGTGGTGCAGGCGCATGCACAGCAAACAGCGGCTGCAGCTCCAATCAACTGAACGGGGTTCCTGGGGCCACCACATGCTTTTGTGGTGGGGCTGGTTTCATTATTTTGCCTAGGACCTTCAGAAAACTCTTTGCTAGAGCCCAGAACTGACCTTCCCAAACTCTGTGCTCACCAGATGTCCCTGCTGGCCATGGTCAGGAAGGCACAGGGCACAGAGGCTTGGAGGCTGCACCACCGGGGTGCCCAGGCTGCTGGATGAGGAAGGTGCTTGAGCACGGAGTTGTGTGAGCTAACACTGGGCAGCAGCAGGGATCCCCGTGTGTCTGCCTGGAGAGGACCTGTTCTCCATCCTGCCCATAGCTGCAGGGGATGGGGAGCCCCAGGGAGCAGGTGCATCGCTGGGGTGTCCCTGGTCTGCCTCCAGGTCTGGCTTTGGAGCAGGGGCTCCGTGCGTCCCCTGCTCCCCGAGCAGCTGCAGTGCTGCTGTGACTGAGGGGCCTGCGAGCGCTGCGTTGTAATTATCTGTCTGGTCAATAAAGTGAAGGGTACTGAGAGTCATGGCAGTTTGGGGGATGAAGGCTGGCTTAATTACAGCCACCAAATCTCTCACATCTCTGCCGTCTGCTGGAGCACCAGCCCGCCTTCCTGTGCTGCCCTTTAGCAGAGCTGCCTATCATGCATCTAAACAAACAAGCAGGGGAGACAGAGGGGAGATTGTTTGTCAGGGATGTGTCTTTGCGAGGGAGGAGCAGCAATATCTGCAGGAGGGACGGAGGTGAAACCCAACATCAAAGGCAGGAGGCTGTCAGCACATTTAACTTTACAGAAACCCTTCTCCTAATAAAAAAGGAATGACCTCGTTACTACGGACACTAACAGTTCCCAGGGGAACACCGGGAGACTGCTGCCTGCACTTTTAATATTCACTTTACAAACAAATGGGAAACCTTGAAATAATTTCAGTGTTGTTCTTGGCAAGTTGTTACAATGTTGTGTCCTTATAAAACATCATTTAAGAATTTATGTAGTGTGAGTTTACTTTTCATCCGCTGCTTTCCCTCACTATCAATCTCCCCCTCACTGCCCCAGCCTTGTGGGAAAGGCGAGCGTAGGTTCAGCAGAAGGCATGGTGGGACCCGTTCCTGCAGGAGATGCCCCAGAGGGTGCCAGGGCCCATGCTGGGTAGGGGTGGGTGGGGCAGGAAGGCTGCCTTGGAGCAAATCTGCGTCTTTTTCAAGTCCCTGTGAAGGAAATAGGGAGAGGGAGAGAAAGATGCTGCTCGCAAAGTGTGGGTGCTGAGCGATGCTATTCAGTCGGCCAAATCTCTCTGCAGATTTGGCGAGCGATCACTTAGGCTTGCTGCCCAGTTTGCCATAGTTCAAGTGACCAGAAATCTTGCCCTGTGTTTTTGTGGTGTACCATTCTTGGCATAGTACCTGAGAAACAGTTGCAGAAATGGTTTCATTGACTCTTAGGAAGGAAATACTCCATACTAGAAATAAACCCTTACAGCCAATACCTCAAGCTATCCTGTAGCAGCCCACAAACTCTTGCACACACTTTAGGTGGTGTGCAGCCTGGGGAGTGCCACTTCCTCACACATAGGCCGTGATGAGGCACCTGTCCCTGTACCGACCAAACATCTCTAATAGGCATCTAGCAGTTCTTCTGATCTTCATACTTCTTTCCAAATATTAGAGTGGTAATGGACAAAGTCATACAGAAGAAGATAATTGGAAGTGCAAGTGTCCATTTGTGCACATGCCCTTATGCTTGTAAAAAAGGGCATTAATCCCATATGCACTGGTAGTCATTTTGAGTCTTTGGTGGGACACGCTATCACAGCTCAGCCCCAAGGAATGGTAGGCCCACCTTATTACCAGCAAGTGGAAAGCAGGAGGATGGACTTGCAAAGAACATCTCCATCAACTTCACTGAATTCCCCAAAAGTCTTTTACATGCACATCTAACCTCGAGCAAAGATACAGTGAGGCAGTGAATTAAAAAATAGCCAAGTGTGTGCTCAGAATAGCAAGTGCAAGTGAGCATACAAACATCCATGTGCTACAGCATAAGGAAGGATGGTTTGCAATTAGCAGTTCAGAGTGAAACATTGGAAGATCTAAGGTCACCTCCTGGCTCTGCCACAGATTGCCTTTGTGTTCTTGCCCAGTTCATTTAATCTTGTGTTTGTGCTTTGTCCTGCAGCTAAGGAAAGGATGCTGTAGGACCTCCTTATTGGTCTTGTACCTTGGTGCTGGGAAGAGGCAGGGCTCGACTCTGTTTGCACAGTTCTGAGTGAATGGGAGTCCAGATTAGAACTGCCCAGCTCTGCTGCTGGTCCCCAAAGTCACTACATCAAATATTTGGACCAACAATAAAACTTCACAATGTTTGTCCATTTGGGGTGGAGGAAATATTTCATTCAACAGTGTGGGATTTAATGTTTGGCTTTAGTTTAAAGTCCTAGTCTTGTTTTGTTTTCTTCTTTCTTTTTTTTTTTTTTTTTCCCCCTGTATTTTAGGATGTGTTTGTGTGGACGTACCTGGGAGAGGAAGGAAGGCTGCCATTCTTCTGCATCTGACCATTGACTTTATGTGCACGGGGTGATGAATGACCTGGTGGAGGCCTCATCTGCCAGCAGGGAGGTAAGAACGAGCCCTCTTGGTCAGATGCTGTTGCTCTCTGGACTTCTGCCTTTCTAGGTGGGACAGTGTGGCCTCTTTAACCCCATCCCTGGATCAGTGCTCCCAAATTAGTCTAATCATCCCAGCCGAATTAAGCAAGCAGCTCCTGGCTCCTGGCTCCGCAGTCCAGCCCTGGGCATCCCCTCTCAGCCTGGCGCCTGCATCCCTCTCTTGTTCCCTCTCCCCCGAAGCCCCCTGCTTGTGGGCTCCTTGATATTTTCCAGTCCTTCCCTAATGAGCACTGCAGAATTACAGCTAATTAAGGATGTAAATGATGCTGGAGAGAGAAAGGGAGAGGGAGAGGATGGGAAGGGGCGGGGGGAGGGCAGCTACTTGCTGTGTGCAACTCTGCAGTAAAGTGTCTCCTACCTCAGCAGAAAAGTTATCATGGGAGACAATGTCAACTTTACAGAGGGGGGAGGGCCCTCTCAACGCCTCCGTCCCCGCCTGTAATAGCTGCTGCCTCTCTTTTATGTGTCAGCGCTGCAGATGCTGATGTCCTCCCTCCCAAATGCTGCTTTGTCAGCTGGCGCTGTCACACAGCCCAGGTCTCTCGCTGCTGCTCGCTGCCATCATCGCCCTCGCGGTGCCAGGGGACCCAGGGGCTCAGAAGGCCACAGCAGCCTGCAGGCACCAGGGGCCTGACTCCTTCCCTGCAGGGAGGTTTTGGCTCTGTGGCTGCCTACAAGCAGCATGGGCCAGCTTGGAGAGGGTGTGAGAGGTTGCCAGGACTGGTCCCACTGCGTGAAGGGAACGTTTGTGCCTTGACACAGGCGGGACGCTGCGTGGGCAGGAGCAGGCCGCGTTGGGGAGATCTGCCCAACGCAGCGCTGCGGAGGGACTCTGGCTGCTGGGGCACAGCTCTGCCGCACCCGCAGCTGCTTGCCAGGGGCTCCGAGTGCGTTTGGAAGCGCTCTGGGTCCGTGTTGCCATATTTCCCTGCATACTGCCCGGATCAGTGGGTTGTGAAGGCGCGTGTGCTGTCTGTCTGCCTGCCCGACGGAGGACCACGCACCGACAGGTCAAGAGCGGGTGGTGGCAGCGGCAGTGGGTTTTGTTGTTGTTTCCCCAGATCGCTGTGCAATATATTCCGATTTTTTTTCTTGTCATTAAGCCAGTGCCTCGGAGATGATGATGTAGTCCCTATGTGGGCCGCAGAAAGCACTTCGAGCCGTGCTGGAGTCGTGCTGGGTGGCTCTGATAGCAGAGCTAATGGGAGCGAATGGGATGCAACGAACTGTTCTAATGACACCAGCCAGGGAAGAGACAACAGTAAGAATAAATAAATGTTAACTATTTTCCTCTTCCAGACATTTGCATCTATTGCCATTAAGTTCATTTAAATAAGAGAGAGAGCGAGGGAGAAGGGGAAACTTACTACTACTCTTAATAACGAGTGTCTAAAAATAAATTAGGATGCTGGGATGCACTTAAGGCATTTTAAAAATAAGTCTTATTTTTCCCCCCTTCTCTTTTTTTTTAAGTGTTGGAGGGTTTTAATTTGGGCCGAGTAATTTTGGTGCAAACGCTTGGGCGCCTTTCGTTGGGAAATTGGGAGGAATGCAAACAAGATTTCACTTCATTAAACAGGGGCAAACAGTAGAGAAATTGCACTTACTTATGGAAATGACTTTTAAACATGAACAGCATTTACTTGCATTGCCTTGTGCTGAATTTTTTTTTAAAAAAGATTATACATGTGAATAATTCACTGCGGGCCAATTAGATGATGACTTCATTTTTAACCTCTCTTCCTTGCCATCTTGCTGGCTGTCCCTTTCATTGCAATTTCCACCCTCTTCCTTCCCTTCCATAAATTAATAAGGATCAAATAATCCCTCTCCCTGCAGTGCCAAAAGCTATCTTCTCAAAAAAGGATGCCAGAGCAAAAACCCGAGCATCACCACCTGTACTGGACCACCCCAGGATGAAGCAGGAATAACTTGGCAGGATTTCTGGAAGAAGCACTGCACCCATTTGCTGGGGAAGAAGGGAGAAATAAAGAACGAGCATGAAGATACAGCGGCATTGTTACAGCTGAGGGAGGCCGGGCTGGGATGTGAGGGGAGCCAGAGCAGGGCAACTCTGTGGCTGGGGCCTGTGGTAAGGGGACCTTACAGCCAGAGCATCAGTGGATAGAAAACGTTCTCCATGGGGCTTCTTGGTTTTTCCCCATCTAGCAGATGGTGCAAGAAAAAAATCAGATGTTCTTGCTGCCATTAACCCATGTGCCCAGGCTTTTCCCAGCTCAACGTGGGAAACAGGCTGGAGGGCTTCGTGCCAGCAGGACCTGACAGACCTTTCAGAGTGCTGGGAGGGAGGAGCTCCAAAAGGTACTGGCTCCCTCTGGTCCCCACTTTCCTTTGCTGCTTCTGCATTTCATCCTGCCAGCTCAAAGTGGTCATTGGGAGACTCTGTCCTTGTAAATCCTAGTCACACTCAGAGGAAGGCAACGATCATCCTCAGAACAGTTTTCCAGATGTTGAACCTGTCTCTCTCTACTGTAGCTCTTTGCAGTAATTACATTGTGTAATGCAGGGTCTGAAAGCCACTGAAAGAATAATTACAAAATATGCCGTTAGTTTGTTATAAAGAGTTAGCTGGTCTACCTGTCTAGTTCCTGTGTTTCTTACCTTGTTCTGTTCCTGGGTACCGCACTAAGACCCACCCTTCACAAAATGTGGCTGCTGTCCCTCTTTCACTTGCCCTAAGAGGAAGGAGAAACTTTGGTGCCTTCCCAGTGGAAGTCCCTGTCCTCTGGTGCTGCCAAGGGAAAGGTGAATGGGAACATCTTCCCTCCTGCAATCGCCCTCAGCACCTTTTTTCCTTGCTTAACAGAGATTCCTCCACTGATGCCAATGGAGTGACATTGCAGAAGTGTCCATGCTGGTGAGGTTTGGGCCTCCCCTGAGGGTGACGGTTCGTGTCCTGTCATCTCTACTTTACAGGTGAGGAAACCAAAGCATGGAGCAAGCAGGACACCTGTTAGTTCCCGTACACCCTGGCCAAGTAGAAGCAGTGATGGGTGAGATGGGCCATTGCCAGGAGCCTGCCTGGGAAGCAGCTCTCTGATGGCTGATTGATGGCCCGGGGGCCTTCCTGCACTGCCCTCCCTGGAGCCTTCACCATCTTCCTCCAGGAACTCTCCTGCACCTTCAGCCTGTGCCGTCCACACTGTTTCCTGGGAAGCTTCATGCTCTTTTGGTCAGTGTTTCCTTTCTCATGAGGTCACATTCCCAGCCTTTCTGAGCCACGTTTTTATGGCTCTTAACTGATTGCAGTTTTAGTGGGGAGGAGGTGGCTGCAAGCGATGACCTGTGATTTCTAAGGAAGGGGAGAGCACGTAAACTTCAAGCAGTGGGGCCCCTGCTGGGAGCAGCTCGTTTTAGAGCCCTTGTGTCAATGATGGCCTCCAGGGCACTTCCCCACTTTATTTATTTACCCAGGGAAGCCCAGCATACCCCTCCAGCACCCAGGCCAAACAAATTCCCTACAGGACAAAGGTCTTTCAGCCTGGACCTGGACACTTTGCATTGTCCATTTCCGAATCAGCATCAGCAGGTTTAGGAAGCAGGTTCCCAGACAAAAGGCTGTCGGGCTCGTGGCTGCGGGGCTGGCACACGAAGAAGCAGGGGAGCGCACTGCGAGCGCTGAGCACAGGTTGCAGCAGTAGCTGACTGTACCCAGCTTTATCTCCACGCCTGGTGCTTCAGGCTGTCGTGTGCTCTGCGGGATGTTCTGCTCATGCAGGGCTGTTCCCAACAGCTATCCCAACAAACCCCAGCACAGACCCTTTTATCCTGGAATATCCATGCTTGGAGTCATTCAGCGATATCGTCCTGAAAAGCTCCATGGAGAGCTAAGCCCAGAAACACCAGCTATGAGGCAGCATGTTGTGTGCTGAGCTCTCTCTGCAGGAGTGGCTGTTCCATCTGCTGCACACCTCTTGAATTAAGGAATAGGCCCCTACGGGCTGCGTGGTGCCTCCATTGACCTCAGCAGGCTTAACACCAGGGAAAAGTTCAGCTCCATGTGCTCATTAAGCTGCTTCCCCTGAAGTGTCCTCTGGGCTGAGGTCTGTGAGAGGCGGGCACCTGCAGCAGCAGGGCTTCGGCTGCAGCACTTAGTGATGGGCACCTCTGCCCATGCAGTGCCTGGCACCAAGGAGTGGGAGTGGGTCCTGATTTAGTCTCGTGCCCCTGGGAGCAGTGGGGTCACTGACTGTCATGGCAAGGCCAGGCCAGGGCAGGCAAGGCAAAGAAAGGCCAGACAAGGCAAGCTCTCTCTCCTCTGTGCAGTCTGGAAACATTAGGCTGAGGTGGACTTCAGAGGTTATTGATGTATCTGACTCTGAAATGAGCTTCATTCTTCTCTTCAGCCTCCTAATGACAGACACAGGTCTCTGGGCAGTGAATCAACAACTGCATGTGGAGGTGAGCAAGTGCCAGCCGTGGTTATTGACGTTCCCCTGACACCTCCCACCAGGCTCCTCCATGTTGGGGCTGGGCAGCATGGGGCCGGGCTCCCTGGGCAAGGGCTGGAGCAGACGCTGGGCCCAGCAGGATTTCCACCTGCTGACACAGCTAAAGGTCTGCCCTTGTTCCTGTATGGGCTCCATGGAGAACTGGGGGCAGTGGTGGTGAGCTGCTGATGCTGGAAAAGTGCTGCTGGTGCTGCCAAATGCCATCAGCACACGTAAGGGCAGCACATCCATCTCACCTCATCATTGGTGGAAACCGTGTTACCAAGGACTGACTGAAACATGGCCTTTTCCGCATGAACTTCAGATCATTTTCAGTTTGGGCAAAGTGGAGACATTTCCTTACACCGAATTTCTTCGAGAATACACTTTTCATAGCATTCCTCCCATAAAAAAAAAAATAAAAAAAATTACCTTTCTTCTTCTTCTTCTTCTTCTTCTTCTTCTTCTTCTTCTTCTTCTTCTTCTTCTTCCTTTTTTTTTCTTCCTTTTCTTCTTCTTCCTTTTCTTTTTTTTTTCCTCTTCCTCTTCTTCCTCATCTTCTTTACACTTTAAAAAGAATTTGAACTTTTGACAGGCAGGAAAAAATTCTTCTTGAAATATTTTCTGCTTTATAATGTTTCAAATCCAGCTGCAGAGTATGTTTCTGGAAATTACCTTCCATTAGCTAAAAAAACCTTCAGTCTTCTAGGGCTATGTAATAAAACAGAAATATATAGAGCAAAGAGGGAAACAAAATCAGTTTTCCTGGAAGCATTTTTGAAGCAAACATGGTAAGTTTAAATTGAACCTTCTGAAACTCACCTGTAGTAGTTCACATTATGCAGACAGCTTCTTATTCAGGAGCCAAATCTCCAAACTGGGAGGTGTAGAAATCCCCCTCTGGCTTTCTCTTCTCTAATTAGGTGGAGACAGACACCTGATCTTAGTGACTCATTGCTTTATGGGAATGGTGGAGCCATGTTGGTATCGTGCCCTCTTGCCATGTACCAGCTCCCACTAGAGAAGCACACAGGCTGTGGAACATGCCTGTTGTCACCTCTTTCTTCTCCTTCTTCCAGAAGTTAGATCAAGTTCTTTATCTGCATTACACAAGCGTAAGGACATCAAGACACAGGTGGGGCTGGGCTTGCCCAAGGTCACACTGCAAAAATTGTCATGACAAGAGTCACCCTGCAGTTGCTGTGAGTGGTCCAGAAGAGGAAAATGTGTCCCAGCATCCACTCTGCTCATCAAATCCTCTTGCCATCTCTCTAACAAGTGAAAGCAATGTAGGAGGCAGGTCCACACTGACTTGTGGTGCTGTGGACACTGAAGCTGTTGCAAAGGGAGGAAGCTGGTTTGCTACTGGGTATCGATGGCCCAGGTTTCAGAGAAGGTACTGCAGTTTGTGGCACATCCATCTTAAGGCAGCCTTTCTGATCTCAGGGTACCATGCAGGGAAGTGAGCAAGTGATGGGAAAGCCAAGAGGCAAAAAGAGTTTTTCCCCTGGTGTGACCCTGAAGCAACAAAACCCACCCCCCTTTTCACCCATTTGCTCTGTGTTTTCCATTCTGGGTCCTGCTCCCTTCTTCTCTCACCCTCCCCCAGCTTGCCTTGTAATTCAGGAAGAGGAGGCCAAGGAGAGTAATATTGTGCTGGAGATAGGACTGGAAGGGCAGTAATTTAGAATCAGAGGCTTATAGTATTATTGCCTGCAAAGCCATTCATGGGAAATGATTCCCCCCATCCCCATTCCTCCCCCCCTGCCCCGCTCTCCTTGCTCTGTAATAACAATAACAGAAATGCCTTCAGGAGGCTTTGCTACTCAAAATGCAGGCAAAAGAGCGCTTTCCTCCACCACCCCTCTTCTTTCCCTTCTCTTCCCCCTGCACTCGCTTGTCCCCCCTGCCTCTGAGCCTAACCACTGCTCCCTCCCTTCTCCCTCCCCCCCACCACAGGATAAAAAAATAAAAATAATAATAGGGGTAATAAGAGAGGAGGTAATGGAACGTTCTCCAACTGGGCACATGTCAGAAGCCATTATATGTGGTGCAGATTTGCATAATTCAAGAAGCATCAAATTAAATTTGCATAATTCCTTTGATTACACTTGTTATTAAATGTAAGTGACATTGATTTACAAAATGGCCCAATATAAGGTTAATAGCAAATGTCACCTTCCAGCAGGGTGAATAGGGTGCGTGTGTGGTGGTGGTGGTGATGGAGGAGGGGGAAAGGGGGGCCCAGGAAGGAAGGCGAGCAGACAATTGATTTCTGCTCCTCTCTTCCTTAAAGGGCTCAGGTCTCCTTTGCAGAGGAGCCCTCGGGTTCGGGCTTCGTGTGGCCGCGGTGCGGCCAGGATCACCTGCTGAGCGGCGTCGATGCTGGCAGGGCGCCTGGCCAGAGCCTGGCTTCACTAGGAGCTCCTGCAGTGAGCTGGCAAGCCTGGCTCAGCACAGGGTGGAGAGAGCATGGAAAGCCAAATCCTGAGGTGACAGCCAGGTCGGTAAGGTGCACACAGAGCCACAGCCAGCAATGAAGGGCTCCGTGAAGTGCATACAGAACCCGCGGTGATGGAGGCTCTGTGCCATTGCACGCTGCCAGGGTACCCGGGGCTGTGACAGTGACACCACGTCTGTTTTGCCTACATGGACCTTGTGAGCGCTCGCCTTGCAAACAGATCCCACCTCTGAAGGTTGTTTTGCCTCTGTTTATTCCAGACATTTTTCCAGACAGGTGTGATTTCATGCTAGGGAGCTGAATGTCAAGTTGTGTGAGCACCCCGAGACTGTAGTGGTAAAAGAAAATTATGCATGTAGTGGGAGTGGGCAAATAGCAGATTTACTGGTCGCAGGCAATTTTGACAACGCGTGTACCTGGCCATAATCTTGTTTCGCTTCCACTGAAGCTTTCTTTTCTTGCATATCAACAGGCTGGGGGAGGAAAAATGTCATCACTTTTGATCAAATTAAATGTCTTGTTCAATGTGAAAAAGAATACTTCTTTTGGTGACTGAGCTCTGTAAACATTGTCTAATAGCATCCAGACAACATTAGAAAGGAAATGGCATTCTGAACCAGCGATCAGAAGGCTTTTTCAGAATGTGTCACAAGAGGAGTGGTTTTCTGGAATTCTTTTTTCTAGGACTTGGTTTTGGTACTTTGAGCAGCACACGCTGCTGAAAATGCCATAAATTCACAGACAGCTCATAAGTGAGAAGAAGTGTCTGAACAAAAGCTGTCCCAAGGCAGCCTGTCCATGTCTCCGTCAAGGAGGCGCAGACCAATGCAGGTGGGAAAAAAGCCTCCTGACAATCCTGAGCAGAGCAATTCAATGGCAGGCTGTGCATCCCTTAAATTAGGCTCTCTCCCTTCCAGCAGAGGTGATGGGGGAACCAAGGAAAGCCCTGAGGTGGCATCCTGGGCTCCCACCCCACCAGATGACGGGAGCTGTGACATTAGTGACGGGCTTTGGAGCACTGCTGAACCTGGTGAAAGAGCTTTGCCTAACAGAGGAGCACTGGTTATATGGAGTGAAAAAATGGTAACAAAGATATTACAGCACAGGACTGCACAGATATCCCAAAACTGTAATGGCTGGTGTTGGGGTGGTTATGCACATTCTGGGGTACGTACTGATGAGATGTATGCTTCAATGCATGCGTCAGGAAAGCTGGTTTGTAAGTCCAGGCTTTTCAGCTGTTTGCAGCTGGTTTTCATATTCTGCTGATCAGCCCTTTGAAGCTCTAGATGTCCATGCCCAAGATGCACCCATCTTTTAGGTCCCAGCATAGTAACTGGAAGCCAGCTCTAGTAATCTAGATGATCATCTCGTGGCCGAGGGATGTGAATCGTGTTGCGCAGTCCTTCATGCCATCGAACAGCAAGCTGTGGTACCTACACCTCCGATGCCCTGCACCCGCTGAGCAGCCTTGCTCAGGTGCTTCCTTGCTCGGGTACTTCCTTCCTGCCCAGCAGCAGAACTAATTATGACTCTCCCGAACCCAGGTTTTCACAGGTGCCTGACTTCAGGCAGGCAAGGAAATGTCTTTCTGAGGCTAAGCATATTTCCAGAGGCTTAGGCCTGGGTCCCATCCCTGATGTGAGAATGGGGATGGGTGGCAAAGTGCCTGGGTTTGGTGTGCTGCTGTGAAGGATGGGTGGGAGCTTCCTTCCCTCACCCTGGAGGGAGGGACACCTCTCAGAGCAGGGCTGACCCCTCGGCATGGCTACTGCTCATGGGCTCGGCTGCATCCAGAGCTATCTTCATGCCAGCGTGAGTCCTGACTCTTAGGTCAAAGCCAATGTGGGCAGAGGCGATCAGTGCTGCCAGGGGAGCCGGTCACTTCCTTGCCCTTCCTCATGCTGCTGCAGCTGCTGGGAGCTGGTGGAGGGCTGCCCTTGGTGCTGGGAAGCTAGGGCCAGGCTGGAGCCCTGGCAATTGTGGCAGCGGGAGGCTGGTGTGAGGGGCAGCCCCGGCTCGGGCTGACAACTGCTGACATCGTCATATTTAGCACCCGCACGCAGCGAGCCTGAGCGAGGCTTGCGCGCTGGGTGAGCCAACTGCAAATTAATCGTCAGTTCATTACTGCTCTGTGCCTTTCATCCTGACAGCAGCCTTTCAGACGTGGTTATAATTGGAGGGGTCCATGCAGCAGCAATTTGGTGAGGGGGAGCGGAGGGCTCACCCGCTCCCTTTCTCAGGCTGCATTCTGGGAACAAGCAGCAGCTTGGGATGGGGAGAAACTAATTTCTCCTGCCCCTGTGTCTCTCCCCTGCCAACTACCCTTCGCCATGCATTGAGCTCTCAGAACCGGGAGGTCTGCTTGCATCCAGGAGGTTCCCTCCAGCTATAATTACCCTCAGCCTGCAAATAAAGTATGCAGAGTAGCAGGGCCGCCTGTGAGAACTCAAGGGCATGCATCGCTGTCAGTGCTGGTGGTGGGCACGCGGTTGTTGGTATCACCGTGCTGCTCGAGGGCTCCATCGCAGAGGTGCTGGAGAGGCAAGAGTGCACCTGCTGCTGGGGTGGAGTGGGGTATAGGTGATGATCAAATATAGGTTTTGGGGATGTGTAGGGTAGAAATGCCTCCCAGCACCCTTGGGAATGCATTCCCTGAAAAAAGCAGCAAGCCCTTGGATTTTATTTGTCACAGCACCTCAGTGTCCCCTTGGTGGGGTGATGCAGATATGTGCATCCAGTGCCTGACCCGCAGCGTGTCGTACAGCAGGCATGGCAGGGCAGCGGGACCCTGAGGTGGGCGTCCGAGAGGCCTGAGAGCTGATCCGCCCAACAACCTGCCCCATGGCTCACAGCAGCGATGGTCTGCTCCCCGAGGCGAGGCCGTGGGGCTCCTCTGCGAGACGGACAGAGCCGTGCCGTGGAGACGCCGGCCCCCCTTTGCTGTGTCCCCCCCTGCTCCTCCCGTGCAAAAGTTATTGTCGTCTTCGTGGAGTCTCAGGTAGGCAGATGAATGGGAAATGTTCCTCTCCATTACTAGCTGCACTTGACTGGAGTCTCATTACATTACGATGGCGCTTTAGCAGGCGAATGGGCCTTGCGTCTGGGTTCCCAGCACCCCTCATACCTCCCTGATAACGTAAATTACCCTCCGCCTCATTGCCTCAAATGATCAAACATCAAATTGCTAGTAAAAAAAAAAAAGAGGAAAAAAGAAAGAGAAAGAGAGAGAGGAGGGAAAGGAGAAAAGCTGAACAGAACCATGGGTTGAATCTCGATGGTTTGTCAGCAACAAGAGACGAGTCAATGGCTCTTAAACACTTGCTAGAGATGAATCCACTGAAGGCTTTGAGCATGGTCATTTCACTGACATTAAAATACACCTGTAAAACCCAAACAATGCTTTATAACTCCAAATTGCACCAGTCAAGACATGCTACTTCAAAGCACCGCTTATTTCTTTTGGTCCGGGGAGGGGGACCCACAGATAGCCTTTCTTTCTCCATCACCAGACTTCAGCAAAACTGACAGATCAGCGCATGGGGTCTGAACTGGTTGTTGGTTTTGTGTTTCAACAATGTTCCAGGTCCCCTGCCCTCCCTTCATCCCCTCTTCTGCCCCAAGACAGATTTCCCCAGCCAGAGGAGCGCTTCCAGAACAAACAAAACCAGGAAGAGAAAAAGAGAGGAGCGGGAGCAGTGCAGGTGCGCGTGGGGCTGCCGAGAAATATGGATCTCGGCAGGGTAACGAGGCGCAGTGGAAGCAGGAGGCTATACGTCTTTTCTCAGTATTTAAACGTGTGCTTAATATGGCGCTCAGTGGAATGGTTAATCTGCTAATGCTGGTAGTGTTTGCTGTAGTACTCAGAGAAATGTTTACTGCAGTATTTCATGGGGATTGTGTTCTGGATGGCACAAAAGGAGGAATCGCTCTAGCGTACCAGGAAAATGTTCATTGCAAAATATACTGGAATATTAAGAGGTTTATTTAGTGGCGTACTTAGTATAATATGAAAAGAGTTAAGCGCAGAGTGTTTTATTAATATTTTTGGGGTGTGGATGAATTTCAGTGCTCAGGAAGGTTATGGAGAAGCAATTCCAGCAAAGGCTGGTTATATTCATAGATTTATAGATCTTAAGAGCATAAAGGACTCTTTGATCAGCTAATCTGACCTTCTGTATAACACAGGTATATACAGTGTGGACATACCTCCTGATTCAGCAAAGTGCTTTAAGCACTTGCTTAAATTTAAGCATTTGAGTTGCCCCATGGAAGGCAGAGAAAATAACCCTATTGAATCAATGGGACTATTCATGCCCTTAATGGGAAGTGGATGTTTAGGCATTTGCTGAATTGGGACCACAATAAGATAATGCAGCTAAATGAGTAATTCATAGCCACCCATTTATTCAACTGCTTTTGCCTCCTTTTCTGCTTGTGGATTGCTCTGGAGCCAATCGCCATTTCCTGCAATGTATTCATTGTCTAAAGTCATTCACTGAATAATTTCAGTGAAAACTCTTTCTTGATAGCTTGCTCATAAACAGTTCATTTTGAATATGAGAATATATGCACATACGTTCGGAGAATGTGCGTGCGTGCTCCTGTGCGTGTGCAGATGAACTATGTAAACACACGTGCCCGTGCACGCACAGATCCAGGGTCAGGACCCTCAGCTGCAATATGAAGACACAGCTCCCCGTTGTGGGTGAAGCTGCACCAGCTGCCCCGACCTGCACCCTCATGGCCCTGCTTCGCAGTTCCCAGTTGCCTTCATTGCGGGTGGACCGGTGATGTTTCTCACCCCTGACTGCATGAGGTCCAGTTTCCAGTGCAAATATTTACCCAGGGAACTTTTCAGATGTCCCTTTGTGATTTTCCTCCCATGTTCTCTTGGTGCATACTGGCTTGCAGCGCATCCCTCACGGGAAAGTGATCTGCTGGGAATTTTACTAAAAATGAAATGGAAGAAGGTGCAAAATTAGTTGCAGTGAACTCAGCATATCTGCGCTTGTGTACGTGTGCCAGGCCCTCCATTCTCTCTCCTTACTCAATCGGTCATGAATCAAATCTGATTTATTTTGAATGCATTGCATAGGGATTTTCTAAATCAGCCAGGGCGTATCTTCTTCAAACAAGTGTGTTTGCAAACTGCTTGTGGCATGGAATCGGTCAGGTAAGTGGCTTGGTATATTTTTAAACAGGAACAAAACTGAAGAACAGGTACCATGACGGAGCCTGGACGCTTCGCGGTGGAATTGTGTTTGTGCAGTGGCCAGCTCCAGCTCTCATGCAGAACTTACTGGGCATTACGCATTACAGCGTGGGAATAATCTGTTTCTGATGCGGTCTGCCAGATAGATATTCTTTCTACAAGTCACACTGCTTTTTAGGATTTGCTTCTGTTTTCAGGAAATTACCTTGATATTCAGGAGCAGAATACAAATGGCTGCAAATTAAAAACCAAACTTGGTGTTTCCTGCTTTTCAGTTTATTTTCATTCTTTACATTCTCCTCAGCACCAGAGAGGGATGAAGTGGAAACTAGGAGGGAGCTGGGCAGTTTTGGTTCCTAGAAGCTGCAGGACGTGTGCACTGGTGATGCTGCAGAGCTGATGTGATGCTCCATGCTCCATGCTCTCCTCTGGGTCTCCCAGCAACTGTGGCACCAGGAATTGCTTCTGAACCTCCCTCTCATGCTGTAGGTGCTGGAGCTGGCGTGCTTGGGTTGGAGGGCTGCTGATTTTGGCTGATGGCAGAGAAAGCTTTCCCTCTTGTCTGTGGTGACACCACAATGCTGCTAAGGGAGTTGGCATGGAGGAGGTTTAAAGCGGGACTTGGTGAAAAGAGTTGATTGTAGCAAGTGTCAGGATGAGCCACCGAGTACAATACTTTGGTTGCTTCATTAGGACTTTGAGAATCATTATTTTTGAGAATCAATATCTTCTTTCATTTGTCCAACTGAAAATTCAGGAAGTTTTGTTTTTTCCTCCCTAAGGAGGGTTTTTTTTCTCAGATATTTCAGTAAAACAGAAGGCTGCTGTAATTTTTGCAGGCTGAATGAGATGTGTTGTTTACAGATGGCCACCGTCCTGTTTAAAGAAGCAGTTGTTTCACACAGGGAAGGCCATTTCAACTTGAAAAATCAATTGCAATTATTCTTTTTCCAAAATATAAAATGAAACATTTTGACTTTTCAAAATTACCTTTTCCATTTATATTTTTCCCTTGTGGTGGATGATTGGCCAAATTCAGCATGAGCTAGCAAGCAGCTCGAGTCAGCTAAAAGCACAGTTTATTCTTCAAATAAACTTTATTCACTGAAGTAAAAAGAGAAATGGCAAATCCTGACGCTGCTTTCCAAAAAGTTGGGTTGTTGTCGTATCTGTGATATCTTTAAAACAGAGCATATGTCCTTCTGCCAATATTTGCATAGCATTCAAACCAACAGAGCCCGTTTGGAGCTGTGTAAAGATGGGGCACGGTGTTGGGCAGAGCTGTGCGTGGGCCTTGGCTGAGGTTTATTTACCCTGCGGCTCAGTGGTTTGCCAGCCCACTGCTGTCAGTGCAGCTCTCCTAATGGAGAGGCTGCCTGCCACTTGTGCGTGCAAAGAATCATTTGGGTGTTAGTTTTGTTTGCCAGTACAGACTGCCCATTAGCTATCTTAATCCTCTGTCCTAACAGGCTTTAAAACAAGAGGAAAAAAGATCCTCTCAAATATTGTTGTAGAAGAAAGAAATGTCCTTCTCCTCCCC
>VXAV01010947.1:5789-21385 GCA_013399715.1 Alectura lathami | reverse complement strand
TTCCCCCCCCCCCCCCCCCCCCCCCCCTTTTTTTTTTTTTTTTTGATGGGAATGTGTTGCTTTATTCAAGCTTCCCCTTCTGCAAGCTGATGTATTTTTCACTGAAGAGACTGGAAACTGCTTGCAGAGAGTTTACAAAAGGAATAAAGCTCTAACTTCTTTCAATGTTTTCACAGAAAGTGAAAGCGAATCTTAGGAGCTGTTCTGGGCTGAACTTTCACCAAATATGGGGGTAGATGGGACTGGTTTGTGCTCATCCTGCTCACTGACTTCCCTTCCCAGCACTGTTTTGGATGAAATGCAAAATCAAATCCTGCAAGATGTGATCATTTAGGGTACTGTGGCATATTTTGAAACAGTAGGGCTGTTAGCCCCAGCATCTTGGCCAAATTCCAGCCTGGATAATTACATTCTGCCGGCCTATATTCCAGCCTGCAGTTCAAATAGGAAAAAAAAAAAAAAAAAAAAAAAAAAAAAAGTGTTATCATTTCTCCTCCAAGAAGTCCTGCTGTGTGATGACTAGTGCTTTTCCATCCCAGAAGTAGCTGCATTTCGGGAAGCCTTGCCTCCATGTTCCTACTTGTCTTGCCCATTGGATAAAAACTGCTGTGAGAAAGCCTGGCCTGCTCCTTGGTGGGAGCACAGCAGCAGAGCTGGCCGGGAGGAGCCGTGGTGCCCTGCACCAGCCCCTTCACTGCTCCAGGTCCCTCCCTGCCTGGAGCCCCAAGCTGTGCAAGGCTGGGTCCCCACAGCCAGCGGTGGGCCACAGAGGGCAGGCTGAGAGGGAGGGCTCACTTGACCTGTGCTTGTAATTTGTAAAGAGCATTTTTACGCCAGATCAATGCTTTCCTCAGCATTTTAATGCACCCCATTGGTGTCCTTAAACTCTAATGATGCAGTCTGTGAGAAGCTGCCATTTATTACCCACAGATGGGGTGATAATTATTGACAAGATTGTAACTAATAATTAAACCCATTTGCTCCTTTAAACAAGTTGGTGTGAATTATTTGCGGGGAGAGCTGCAGCAGGCCTGTGGTCACTCCCTCCCTGTGGCTGAAGGGCAGTGCTGCCACGAGCGGGGCCCTCCGCGTGGGACAAAGCATGGCTGCCCTGGGGACTGGGCTGTCTGGGGCTGGAGCTCACCTCCAGGGCCTCGTAGGCCTGCCCGCCCTCCGGCCTGCAGCAGGAAGGGGTGGGGGCACCATCACGTTCCCACCCAGACCCAGGGCCGAGCCTCCTGGACCGCATCCTGGGCTCATCCTGGGCCCGTCCTGGGCCGGGGCTGCTCAAGGGCCTTGGGTTAAACATGGAGCTGTGGATGGAAAAGTCGATCCATGTGAACATCCCAAATGGCTTGGCCTTCTCCTCCTTGAACACGCCTCTTCTACAAGTGGAAGATCAATAGGCACGCACACATTGCCCATCATTAGGTTTAGTATTCCTCAGGTCAAAACCCCATTTCCATCCCACAGCACAGATGATGGGAGAGAAGGCGCTTTTGTTTCTCTGGGGAGTTAAGACATTGTAAAAGGGCTGTTGTAGCATTCCGCGGTTTTCTCTCAATGTCGAGGCCTGTAGTGGGAATGCACAGGGGCGAGGGGGACGGGCTGCTCTGCCCGCATGGCCGTGGGGCAGCAGGCAGAGGACGAGGGGTTGAGGCAGGGGGCACGGAGCTTGGCACCATGGTGCTCGGAAGGCTGCCTGGGGGAGCTGCCTTCCCCTGCTGCACGTTTGGAGGGAGGGTGTAAATCTAATCTCAGTGCTAGGGTCCATTAGCATTAGAGGGGAGTACTGTATATGCATTCATTCCCCACTCTCACCCCTGGATGACAGAGTACCCCCCCTCCACTGTCTGCTTTAGCGCACAGGCAGGGCTGCCCATTAATTCTGCAGCAGCAGTGTATAATGCCGTCGTAAGTCTTAGGTGCCTCTGAATTTTGTGAGCATTTTACAGTAATAAATACCCTACACTTGTGCATTTAATTAGTTGTGTATCTTGCAGTTGCTCGGTCTGCGGTGTGCTCTGGCTGTCTGTTTATGGAGGTGGGGCCAGTTCCTTGCGCTCCCAGTATAGCGCTGATGGGGCTCAGCCCCAAGAAGAAGGTCAGGACCTGGTGAAAGGGTTTGTGGCAAGAGAAGGAAAGATGCAGTTGTGGAGTTTTGTTGCACCAGAAGTGAAAGCCTGAGTTGAGAAGGTGAATGCAAAGCAGCCAAGTTGCCAGAAATAAGCTTCGGTACATCCATAACGTCAGCGCTGTCTCACTCTCTGCAGTGCCATGCATGCACTGCTGAGCTGCTCAGGGCTGGGTTTCTGCAGAGGTTACTGTGCAGTTAAATGTACTGGCAGCGGTACTTCCCTTGTTACTGCTCTCTCCCCTTCCACGTGTACCGTGTTGTGCAGGCTATGAAATGACAGTACACATGCTCTTCTGCTTGTCTTACTTTGCCCTCAGTGTCTTGTGCCTTCCCCTCCTTCAGTGAAAACGACAGTGGGAGGACCAAAAGCCTCACACCTGCTTGTCGCAGGATTTTATCCCTTTTTGTAAAACTCCACCAAAGTCTCCCACTTGCAGAACTGAAGATGCAATGGCAAGCAACCACCCTGCTCTCCCAAACCTGCTGGAGCCTGGATTCAGCCTCTGAAAAAGTCAGGCTTAATGTTCCGAGTCCTGGCTGAGAAACACCATGGCCACAGGACAGAGCCACTGCCCTGGTGTGAGGCTGATCTGCTAATTCAGGTCTCTTGGGGAGTGCTGACAGTTTAACTTCTCCTGGCAGACTCAATGTGCATTTGGTATTATTTCTCTGTGGCTCTGACTTTATGCCTTAAAATATCTCCTGTCATCCCCCTGCAGCTTGCAGAAAGGTAGAACAAAATTGAAGCTGGCACAGAAGCCTCAGAGTGCGTGCTCTGGCTTGCTTGGGAAGGCGTGATGCTGTGAGGATACCTGCTCTGGTCAGGTCTGTGCAGCTGGTGGAGCCTGAACTCTACGCATCTGGCAGCAGTACCTGGGGAGCGAGGTGGAGGCCGACCCCAGTCCCATCGGGGCGCTCTCACCCCGCTGCCTGCAGCCATCCTGCCGAGCTCGGAGGGGCTATTCACACACTTAAAGTTAATCGCAAGCATAAATCTCTGCGGGATCAAGGCTGCGGAGGAAACCGAGAGAAGGCACTGAAGAGGCATATGTCAAACGGGGCTGTGGTCGAGAGCTCTCCGAGACTTAAACATAACATTTGAGAAAATGAGTCCATTTGTTTCAGAGGCATCCTGAACATTGGCATGTAGTAATTCTGTAATGGATCCATTTAACCAGTCCTATAACTGAAATATCCTTAGCAAATATTTCCTTTAATAGCACTTAAAGAGGAGTGCAGGCAGAGAAATTTTAAAGCACAGCTGCATTATTGCTGAGTTCCAGTTCTGAGGGCTTTCAAAGTACCAAGCTAATTTTTCTCCAAATTTGGCTCAATATTTAACAAATCAAATGAAATCAGGAAGCAACCGGAGGTCAATGATTTTAACCTGGGTTGTTTGTTAAATCATCCCAGCCCTGCAATAACAGCTAGAGCAAGTGCACATTGCAGATAATCCTCAGAAACTTTGTAACAAAATCATGATTCTGGAGAACAAGGCTGGAAGTGGCAGCTGGGAAGAAACCTTTCTGTGGAAGGTGGGAAAAGCTTGCAAAGCTGGGACTTGGAATTAGAAGAAAAGTCAGATTTCAGCCTCAGCTGCAGTGATTAACTGCTGTAACTCTAGTAATCATTAGTGAGCATCGAGCACGAGCCAAACTGAAATGGCATTTGTACAGAAGCGAGACAGTCAGGTTGCATCCAGCCTGAAGCTGCCCAGAAAGGTGGATGTAAACCATGCAGAGGAGGGGCAGCATGCACCGAAGGATTTCTCAGCCTTGTGGCAGCCCACATTGTGCCTTTTGGGTAGGAATAAGACCCGGGGAACTGCATCACTTCAGACCATCAATGATAAAGGGAGGTCCTCATGCACAGCTGGGTGCCCATTTCCATAGCAAGCAGGAATTTTGGAGCCCCCCCCTTGTCAGAGCCACCTGAGCTCCCTGTCCTCCCAAGGTCTGGGAGTGAGCACCGTGGCTCGGGTCACTCCAGCAATCGCTCCTTGCAGTACAGCAGGTAGATGTTAATCGTGCTGTCCACATCACACAGCCCCTTGCAGATCACCAGCAAGGGCTCTCTAGGCCACTGGTGGCCCATGGCCCTGTTTCAGAAGCAACGTGCTATAATAATGTATCCCTAACCATGCTTTATACCAATAAGTAGGCTATAACCCTGTCAAGGTGTGCTGGTGACTCTATAAACCATGAGACCTGAATGGTCAATGGTCGAGTGGTTTAAAGCTGTCACCAGAATACTGAGATAGCCTTATAAGCCTTGTGCTGCATGGCTGGGGATACATTATTCACTATAATATATGGTAAGAAATACCTGTGTGGGATCTGAAATGAACTGCTTTAGCCACTAGCCAGCATGGCTAGTGATCAGGGAAATCCGTCAGCATTTTTGTGTGCAACGGGAGGCAAAAAGACAGAGGCACCGGGGAGAGGAATTCACCTTCCCTGTGTAAAGAAATCAGGTTTTGTGTAGGGGATGGGGGATGAACACAACCAAGCCCCAGCCTGTGAGCACAGACAGAGCCTCTTGTCTGCACTCACTGCCTGAGGCTCGTGGCCTTCAGACCTGTGCAGCTCCATGTTCCTCAGCCACCCGCCCTAGCACCCTCTGGAGCAGAGATATGCTTTTCTCCTCTGGCTGGTGCAGACTGTGGTGGTTTTGCTTTTCTTCTTCTTGGGCCATTGGGCTATTTGCTGAGCTTCTAGAACTGGATAAAGAGGTCCAGTAGCATTATCCCTATCTTATTGCTGTGGAAACCAAGGCAAAGTCCAATGTATGGCGCCTGCATAAAAAAAAAGGACAACAGTCAATGTGACCAGAGGACAACAGTCACTAGGTCTCAGACACTAGCTAAACTTTAGGGTCTTTCCTAGAGGCCAGAGTTTTAATGGACAGCTTTGCAAATAAAACCAGGAAGAGAGCTCGTGCCAGCTCAAGCACCACTGGTGCAGAGTCCTCTCCTGCCATACTGCCAGCAGGCTGTGCAGGGACTGCTGTTTATGACCGATGAAAAGTGGCCACTGAAGCTCAGCTAAGCCTCATATTTAAGACCGTCTGCAAGTGGAAGGCTTAGAGAAAGCAAGGGTGGGCTTTCTCTGTGATGCTCTGTAACAATTCATGGCCATCATCTGTCTCCTGCATGCATGCACTATGGATCTTACTGGGGATGAGCTGTTTCACCTACCACAAATTCCTTCCCCAGCCTGCTCTTCTGTTTTGTGGAGGAAGAACGTGGACTCAGCTCAGAGCTGCTCAGGGAAGGCACATGGGCGCCAGGCGTGAGGCTCAGCCCGGAGGCATTGTGGGTGGGCAGGTTGCAGGGGAGGTGTGCGAAGGACCATTGTCTTGTCATTTGCCGGGTGCCTCTGCTTTCTGGCCCACCTCCATATTGTGTCAGAGCATCACAGGGGAGGGCCCAGAACTGCTCCAGGGCAACTGCTAGCCAGCAGGGAAGCCAGGAATGGTGTCCTAAGGATACCCTACGCTGATGGGTAGTGACGGGTGGAGATGAGTAAAGGTGGGTTGCCTCAGCACTGCCAAGTGTGTCTGGGGCAGCATCAGCAGAGCAGAGGGATGGAGGTGTCTGTACACAGGTACAGGAGGCAGGTGGCCAGCAAGGCCTCTGCGCGGATATTCTGGGTGATTCAAGAGGAAGTCAGCAATTCTGCATCTTCCTCCCTGCAGCCATGGCCAGGCTGGGTGCAAGAATGTGCAGCTGCAGGGGTAGGAGAGGGGAAGGCAAGGGTAGGTCACGCTTAGAGAAGGTAGGGTTTGCTCCAGATCAAATGGCAGCACATGGAGGGGTGACAACGGCTTTGGAGAGTCTCTGGGGGGAGTTAGGACTAAGGAGGCTTCTGTCACCCACAACCTTGGCAAATCAAAGATTTCCCCATACTGATAACCTATGCTGCTCCAGCCACAGGAGACAAAGTCCCTGAGAGCACGCCCACGTGAGTGTCCTTTGGCGGTGGGGGAGAAATGAGGAAGGCTTGGGAGGTGGGAGGGGAGAGAAGAAAGCCCTTGTCATGAACAATAGACAGAGCTCAAATTGCCTGGGGGACTTGGCTGTTTTATTTATTTATTTATTTATTTATTTATTTATTGCATAGACATACATACATATACATACGTATGTGTATGTATGGATATATGTAATTTTTTCCCCCATTTTTTATTGGCCTTCAGCAGCCATGGACCAGGAGCATCATTTCCCACTGCAGCGGCTGGCAGACAATGGTGCTGCCAGGGATGCTGCTGGGGAGGACAGGCACCAGGAGTAGGCAGGGGCTTCCTGGGATCAACAACTGGGAGACCAGGGCTGGGCTGGAGGAATCTGGGGGTGCCGAGCAGGGGCTGGCCACCCCTGTGCCCCCCTTGTTGTGTTAAGACCCAGTTCACAGAGCAGGAGCCGTGCGGCACAGGGGGAGCAGAGGGATGGCTCTGAATGCGGCTGCCCTGGCACCCTTCCGTTCTCCATATGGGGACATTGTCTGGCCCCAGGCTGGCAGCCCCCTCCTACCTCGCCGCCTCTGCTCTCCCCACTGTGTGCATGTCAAATGTTGGTTTCCCTTTTGATTAAAACCCTCAGAGCGGACAGTGGGGTGACGGGCACCAGGAATTCGTGAAAGATGGACGAGGAGGAGAAACAAGTTTGTGTCTGCCGAGCGGAAGCCACTTCCCTCCATGCCCCTCCCCACCCCCGACCTCCCTCCCAGCTCCTCTGGGCTGGACTGTGCCTGGGGCAAGCCCCCATGCCCTGGGGGCAAGGTGCTGCATCCAGCTGTACCCCAACCGCAGACCAGAATGCTTTGTCAGAAGGGTTTCCCCTGCAGCGCCCACCTTGTGCAGCCCTGCTGTGCTGATACGGGTAAGCTGGTGGGCTCCTGTACGAACAAGGGGCTCTCTGTCTCCCTCTGTCCAGCTCTTGTCTCTTAGTTTCTAGATTTTCAGCCTGTTTTGGATAAAATAAAGAAGCAGCCAAAATTCTAACACTGCGTAGGATCTGAAAAAGCGGTTGTTCCCTCACCCCTTTCAGGTCCATGCTTTCTCTGCTACCTGATTTCTTTTTAAACATGATTCATTTTAAGGTGTGACTGTGTCCCAGAAGGTGTTTCCCTGTGTTATTGCCAACCAGAAAGTTGTGCAAACCACATTAGAAAGTCTCTTCTGTAGTGATTTTTATCTTTGATGTTAGTGAAGATAAAACTAACGGTGTCAAGCAATGTAAGGAAGAGGAAGATTAAACAAAATCTATCCCCTGCAAAAACAAAGCAATCAATAGAACATTATCCTGCCGCAGTGGCTTTCAATTTGCTTTGATTTGTGGACTCCTAGAAAATCTCCCTCGAAGGCTCAGCACCCCAGCAGAAAATTCCCAAACTGCTGGAGAGCAGTGGCGAAATCGCTTTTCCCACTGTCCTCACAGCGAGTCCCTGTTCTGCCGGGAACCTGCAGACCACAGACTGAAAAACAGCATCTGATAGGGTACCAGTTCAAATGCAACAAGGAATAATTAATACAGGGAGCTTACTGTTTTTCTTGTGATATTCTCAGGTGTCTTACCTGCAGAACCCATTGTGCCACCTTTGGGAAGCTCACACGGGAGCTTCATCACTCTGGACTCATCTGCTGAGCCTGTCTGCTGCAGCAGAGAAATACCGAGTGCTGCTGTTCGCCACACAGGAGGAATGTGACAGATTGTAAATGGCTGGGAAATTTCAGGATACATATTTTTTTCTTGTAGGAAATAAGTTTCTTGTAGAAAATTATTTTTTCAGTAATCGTAAGAAGAAATTGTTGATCAAACTCAAACCAATGCATGCTTTTATTGTCTTTTGCTTTGTATTTTTGGTTTTGCTTTGTGTTCTGTGTTTCATTTTATATCTCTTTGGCTTTAGATAAATATTTCTTTTGGACAGGGGAACATCACCTTTTTCAAAAACTGTTATTGTACAAGAAAAACAGGAAAATAGGGAAAAAGGGAGTTTGATATTTAAGATACAGAGTACTTCTAGGCCACGTGCTGACACTGATAATGTGGTGATAATGAAAAATCGAAAAATTTAAGGTGAGAAGTTCAAACAACCTCAAAACTTCTTCACAAATTCCTTCTCATGGGAAAAAAAAATACGTAAATATAGAAGTACCTATGCCTGAAACTAGGACACACAACATTCAGAAACATTGCAAAAAATGTCAAAACAGAAAGGCTGTGCGTTTTCTAAGTTGTTCTACAGACCTTTAAAGATGCTGCTTCATGAAATAACAAGTGATTCATTCACCAACCCATCAGCTTGGGAAATATATGCGACACAAATTCATTTGTTTCCAGCTAATTGCACTTTCATTTCCTCCTCCTGTCTGCGCAGGGCTGTGTCGGCTGGGGTTTGGAGCAGTGCCTCCCAGGCAGCGCGCCGTTCCCGGTGCACAGACCCCTCACAGTGGTACCCAGCCCAACTAGGCGATGCAGACACTTCCTTTACTTGTGGTGGTCTTCTGGGCAAAAAATATTTGGGACCCGTAGGTTTAGAGAGAGCTGGGACCAGCAATCACCTCTCATGTTTTATTCCTGGCTTGTGCCATTGGCATGCTGTACTGTTGTAGTCAAACAAATGAACTTCCCTACATCTTAGTTACCCTTTCTGTAAAATGAAGGTAATAATATTTATCCAGCTGGGATGCTGCAAGGAGTAATTAATGTGTACAAATCACTTTGAATTCCTCTAACGAAGTGCAAATTGTATTAGTCCCCACAGAAACTGGTAATAGGTTTGTGCCTTCCTTCACTGAAGGTCTGACCTCAATCCCCCAGGGTAATCTTGAGGAAAAACTCTTCCTGCTATTTGTATTACAGCAGTTCATAAGGGCCTCTCCAAGGCCAGAATCTGTGTTGTGCTCGGGGCTGTGTGTTCACACATACAGACCGTGCACTGAAGACTTTGTGTTTAAACTAAGAAAATCTGGGAGAAAGCAAGTACTAACCCTTTTTCAATAATCTACCAAGGCACCGAGTGGAAACATCTTGCCAGTAGTCATTCTGTGAACCAAGTCTGTTCAGGAGACCATCACCTCAGACTGACTTGCCAGCTCAAGCTGACTCCTCACCTCTTTCGGCTGGAAGTTGCTTTTTCCCATTTGGGAGCAGCCGACGGCAATGGATAGTGCTCCCTTCTGCTGGGATGGCTCAAAGGGAGCGGAAATTGGGCAGGTGGGATTTTGCAGAGGGAGGACACCAAGTGGCTTCCAGTAGGTCCAGTTCTTCATCTTGTGCTCTTTTGGAGACCTGGACATGTTCTGCGTTCTGACTTCTTAGTGCTTTCAGACATCTTTGTGCTATGGAAAGCAAGAGTCCAAGGGAATCCAAGAAGGACTGCACAGATGTGAAAATGTGGATGTATCTCCATGGGCTGTTTGAGAATTTGTCCTGCTCTTGTTTTTTGGCTGATGTAACCGTTAATTTCTAACTAGAATGGCATGTCTCAGTCTCATTGGGGAACGGGAAAGAGTGAAACTGATCTGGTCACAAGCAAGCCACCTCTGTGTCCATCTGAGTAAGTCTGCAACAGTCCCTGCCCCAAACTGTCAAAGCCAGGGAGAATCCTGCACTACTATAGTACATATTTTCTAGTAGCAAAGAAGATGTGATTCCAGCCTTCTGTCCTGGACTTTCTGAATCTGTTTCCTAAAGTAAAATCAGTGATGGTGAAGGAATGAGTGGAATTTGGGTGGGAAAGTGTTTCCCTGCTTTGGACAAATTTTTCGAATTCAAAAATATTTTCCATCATGAATAATTTTGCAGTTTCACCAGTAGAACCCCAACCAGCCAGCCAAAACCAACCCTTCAAATTAAAACAAGTCCAGCAAATACCAGTTAATCTATCTCAACTATTTTGAGTAATTTCATAATCATTATTTCAGATTTCAATTTTCTTGTTACTGCATCCATACCTCAACTAGAGCAGTAACCCGTTTCACAACAATATATTGGAATTATTCATATCTGGACTCATGAAATGGTCCCAATCTTCCCCCCCCCCACTGGAAATCAGTTTAAATTGTGTCTTTCCTGAGGAAAAAAGAAGAGCAGAAACAAAAGCATGTCACAAAATTCCCCACCAGTGCCAATGACAGGCTGTTAATCCCATTCACATTCTGTTAGCCATAGAACATAGCTCTGTGGAAGCTGCATGTTTCACAGCCACTGCTGATGTTTCAATGATGTTCAGGAGGCGATGTCCTCCTGGCCTGCTTGTCCTCAGGTGCATCACTGCCAAGCTGCTTCTAATGCCAGCATGCAGATGTGTCACAAGATCTTTTAGGTGGAGATACCCCTGCCCTCCCAAAGGGCCTCAAGCACTTGTCATACGGAGGTCCAACCAGCAAGGGCTGTCTCTAATCCCTGGAGGCATCTTCCTCTGGTTTCAGCACCCAAGAAGGAAGCTAAGGAGGTACGACCCAAGTCATCACATTGCAAACAGGATGAGGTGAAAGATAAACGTTGGCGTGATCAGAGACCTGGGGAGACAACAACTGAGCCAAAGCCCCTGGTGGTGTAAATTGTTCCCAACTCTGGCTTTTCCAAGACCATACTGGTGTACACGTGTGGAAGACACAGTCTCAGCCTGTAACAGCCTTCAGCCATGGACTCCTTTGGTGGTCAACGATCACATGTTGGAAAGGAGCCACCGAGAGAAAGGGCTGTTCCCTTTCTTCCCCTGGGAGACTGTTCCTGAGCTGCTGGCAGCAAAGCAGGGCTTCCTGCCTGGCTGGGCTCTCGGGGCCGGGGTCCCTCCTCCACCAGCCAATATTCGGCCGGAGAACAAGCGGCTGTATACAGGCGGTATCTGAAGATGCTGTTTTGAACGCAGTGTGTGCAAGGATGGGAGGACTGGGAAGGGGGGTGGGGGAAGAGGAGAGGTACAGACACAGCACTCCTTGGCAGTGATTTATAGACTGGGTCAGGCACAAATTGACTCGTATGCAAGAAATGTAAATGGAATCGAGACTTTTGATGGAGAAGCTCATTTTCAGACTTAAACGCTTTAGATTAAACACACTCACACACAAATGCTGGCGGGGAGGGTGTTTTATATAATTTACATTACAAATCAATTCATTATCCACAGAGGCAGGTTGCACTGATTTTCAAGGATCGGAGATTTGATGAAGAGGATTCATTTCAAGAAATAAACCTTTTAAATTAACCGCAAGATGAGGGAAATTTCTTTATTTAAAAAATGCGCCAGCCCCTTCTTTGTTTCTTTTATTATTATTAATATTATTTTCTATCCGGCTCTGGGTCATTAAGGAGGGTCCAGAAGTCACAGATTGCCTTTCTGAGGGAGGAGAGCTGAGAACTTCGAATGTCACACATTTTGTCTGGCTCCAAACCCTTCATTTATTGCAACGCAATTTGTTACCTGCGGCTGGCTCTGCACACCATTGTGTGCTGTGTGCCAGGACTGATTTAGCAGGGAATGTCCTCTCCACCTTGAACCTGAGAAGGGGAAAATCCCCTGAGAGAGGAGATGGAAGAATCATGAAAGGCAGCCTTCCAGCTGCCTCAGAAGTGAAATGCCCGTTGGGCTCCAGGTGAAGTCCCTTCTAGGTTTGACAGGGTGTGGAGTTCAGGAAACCCTGGTTCTAACAAAGGCAGATGGCTCTATGAGGACACATTTAAGATGCAGAGGTAGAGAAATGGAACAAAAGGGAAACCCAGTACCAAACCAGACATGGGTCCTGCTCTCTCATGCTGTCCTAGAGGTATGCAAATCACAGTGGAGAATAGCCAGGGCTAGAGGCAAAGCAGGAGGAGTGAAGATGACTGAAGGATGAGTGCCACATTATCCTGGTCTTCCATGCCAAGGCTGTACAGTACCATCATGGAGGAAGATTCTTTCTTGCTACCTAAGCCATTTGAGTATGGCTTGTTCCCATCCAGTCATTCCTGGCCACAGCTCCCTTGTAACTCCCAATATGGGAGCTCCGGCAACCTGGCTGCAAAAGTAGCCTTCCTGATCCCCAGCATCCCTTCTGTCTGCAGCACAGAAAGAGGCAAAGTGAGAAAGAAGGGGCAGACACCTTCCGTTTTGTGTGAGCAATCTCCTTTTTTAGATATTTTTGCATCAAGAACCAAATGGCAGGCTCTCTTTCCTGTCTGGACAAGAGCTGACCCTCTAGAAACAAAGCTGCACACCCAGCTATAGGCAACTGCCTCAGTGGTGTGGGACTGACATGGGCTAGAGGCTCTACTCAGACAATGGCTGGGAACAGGAATCTTTGAAGTCCTGGAGCCATTTGCGTCCCTCGGGGTACTAGCAAGCCTTCCTGATACAAAACCCAGTGTGAAACCTTCTTGAAGCCCTCCTTCTTGTGTTAGGATCCTGGCCGCTGGTGGGACTGCACAGCCCTGCGATGGGAAGGGCAGCACGTGCCCCACCTGAGGGTCCCAGCGCCGGTCAGGCAGCAATTACCTGGGCTGGAGGGGAGCCAAGATACCAGGGCTAAGAGCTCTGATCTTCTGAAAAATAGTCAGGGGAACTTTAATGGCCACAAACGGCTAAGACCTTCATTTTACATCTCTTCTGAAAAGCAATCACGCACGTGTTCGCAGGGGAGCTTTTATTCTCATGCGGTTGGGGAAGCCAGTGCTGCGTCCTCTCCCCAGCGCATCCGGACCCGGTCAGTCCAAGCACACAGCAGAACGACATGAAACATATTTGACCTTCACAACTTTCCTTTACAGACCAGCAAGCTAAAACCCTGAAGGAATTTTCCTGAGTGAGTTTGTCCAAAGCAACGTTCACCACCTCATTCAATATTTGCCTGCAAAAAAAATGCCAATTATTGAGAGACAGTCCTGGCTGGGCATCAATAGGCAGCCAGGTGTGAGAAGTTGAAGAGAAATACATCTCATTAATGTGGAATTGTTTTTAGGTTAATAATCTTGCGTTAATTTTCCTTTAAAATATTGTCTTTGACCGTTAAACGCTCGCACTGTTATAAAAAGAACGTAATAAATGATCTTGAAGCAAATTCTCCTGCCAAATGTCATAATTTATTTGCATAATTAGCTCTTAATTTTAATTCAATATGCAAATCCACGCTTCCTTTAAATTGCAGCAGCCTGTTTCCCGGCCCTGGCTGCCATGAATTTATTGTGAGGCGGCTGTTTGAAGCCGCAGCTTCACTGCCTTCTGGGGACGGCGGCGAGGGGGAGGGGGTGCCAGCAGCCAACTTGAGTCACTTTTTGTTTGGGTTTTGTTTTGGTTCGCTTCTTATTAAGTTGGACCCCGGCCTGCTTCGATCCCTGAGTGTCCTCCTCTTCCCCCAACAAGTCCTGTTTCCCTTTGTCTTCCTCCTGCATTCTCTCACTCTTTTCTTCTCCTCTTTGGAGAGGACAATGTTGATCCTCCATGTTGCCTGCCCCTTGCCCCCCCATGAAAGGCTCTGGCTCAGGTCAGCCTGGCAACTGCTCTGCTCTCCTCCCCCTTCGGCTCCCTTCCTCCAGCCCATCGTCTTCATGCACCAGCCTCTTGCTCTGTGCCTTTTGACAGTGCCTTCCTTTTCCTGGAGGAAGGTGAGGGGAAAATGTGCAGCACCTTGACTTCCTCATGGGCTTTTGGCCTTTGTCCGTGGCTGGGCATGCACACTGCCAGGGCCCTGTGTCACGTCCCAGCTGTGTTCCCACAGCATGCCAGACCATGCCCACACCACTGAGCTCTAGATCTGTCCTGGGCAGAGCCATGGCATGCAGTGGCCAATGCAGATGACCGCTGTCTCCTCAGCCCTCTCCAGGATGCTCTTGCACCTGGGGACAGGAAGCCCATTCCCACACGGAGACAAGGGACAAGGACCATCAGTGGAGGGCCCCTGGGCCAACAGCCTGCAAAGCCCATGGTGAGCCCCTGCATGGTTATGGTGAAGACAGAGCAGGGCTGCTCCCCTCTCACACAACCCGAGCACCAGCATCCCTCCATGTCTGCACCCTGCATCCCACGGGAGCGTGGGAGAGCAGAGCCCAGGACCAGCCCACAGCTGGGCACAGGGCACAGCTCTTGCCCAGTGCCCTGAGATGTGCAGCCAGCTGGCACCAGGCACTGTTCAGCTGCCATGAGATAAAAACACAACTAAAACAGCTCACGGAGCTCTGGTCCTCCCCTCTGCCTTCCCAATCCGAGACTAAAACAGGATTTCAGCAACCACAAAATCCCTCCCGGCACAGAACCTCAGGCAGACAGCTTTGAGAGGTGTCTAGAGGGCTGTGTGCTGCTCTCCTCCATCCTTCCCGGCTGCCACAAGCGATGTGACCACACTTGGCATGGTGAGGACCCATGGCACTGCTTCTGGCTGCTCGCTCCAGCAGACCTGGGGCTGTGGGAGCCAAACCTCTGGAGGTTTTTAGGCACCTTGCCTCTTCGGCCATGGCCAACTGACATGCTTCAATTTCTTTTGTGCCTGGAGGGCTTCAGGTCCCAGTATTGCCCTGGGGCACAGGAAGCCTAAGGAGGGCACACAGATGCCTGCCATTGCCTTTCATGGCTCTGGAAGTGCAGTGAGAGAGGTGGGTGATGGAGTAATGTGAGCCTAGGGTTTAGCACACAGGTTGGGGAATTAAGCAAAAGGGACAAATTAGCCTAGACAATAGCAGATCTTTTTCACTGGGGGAGGGTTTGGGGGAGAGAGAGATAATTAAATGTTGCCTCATCAAAGCGGAGGCAGTGTGCAAGCTGCTCTCCCTTGTAACTCTATCGTGCTTGCCTCCCAGGAGGGACCGGCCAGGTCGGGTGCCCTCCCTCCCCCGGGAGTGGGATCGGCTGGGGAGGAGCTGGGGAGGCAGAGGGCTTGGGCCGGGGCTGCTGGGAGGGGAGGGTGTTGGTGTCTCATTACAGGCCTTAGATCTCTGAAGGGGAAAAGAAAAGGGAAAAAAATCCCCAAACCCAAACCACAAGCCTTTGTTAGAAACACTGTCCGGGAAATGATGGGAAGGAAGGAGAAGACAGCAACAGCTCAAATTCAGACCTTCTATGATTAAAGCTTGCAAAAGAATAAAAGGGGAGGGCAAAAAAGAAAAAAAAAAAAAAAAAAAAAAAAGGGAGGGGGGGTGCTTTCCCTCCTCCCACCTGCTCCCCAAACAAGGCTGCTGTAGCTTCCCAGGAACAAAGGGATGTAGTGAGAATGGGCTGCAAGGAGGCTTCTGCTTGATCCCACAGAGGCTGGGAGGGAGGAACGCAGGGCCCCGCAGATGGGAGCCCCTCAGCAAAGCCAGAGAAAAATAGGGGGGAAATGTGTCTTTCTGTAGTGCTGCTCATCAGAGCAGGGCTCTGACTTTCCGGTCTGAGGAAAATTTGGCAACTGAAGACAAAAAATATTTCTATTTCAAAGCTGAGCAGAAAGAAAACAAACACTTGTGTTTTCTGGTAAGTAAAATAACTTATATAATAATAAT
>VXAV01010945.1:252758-266443 GCA_013399715.1 Alectura lathami | reverse complement strand
GGGTGGTGGTGGTGGGTGGGATGGTGAAGGGAGCTTAGATTATTATGTTAAGTGTGTAACATAGAATTTTAGTAACGAGATTCCAATTAGCAGGTCCCTGGATTTTTGTCATTTTAAATTTAGTTTTATAAAAAGCAAGATCTAAAAGTACGGTCACTTCATAGCCTGAAGAATTTGTTAAATTTGTCGAGTTAGAGATATACTGGGAACTTGTTTCTGGTAGACATACAGAAATAGAGACAAGAGTTATTTCAACTTCTCTGAAAAAATACAACACTACATTTTGAATTTGTCTCAACCTTACCATTTCTGGCCCTTAATTATCACTGATTAGCTATCTCTGGCCACAATTTGAGTCACATTGACATCTTTTAGAAAGAAAAAGACAGAAATCTTACAGTATCTTTTTGTTTCTAATGAGAAGTCAGGGCCTTCACACAATACATTAAGGTGATCAGTTCACACTCAGTCTGTTGCAGACTGTTCAAGACTTCTCCTTTTACATGCTCAGTTTACCTCTGATGTTAGACATATCAGGTACTTCCAACTCCAACGCTATTCTGCCAACATGTAACCAAGACCACACTCCATGCCAGGTCAGAAGGAAAAAAAAGCTTTAAACCATGCAGTAAGGCACCCATGGAAATGATACAATGGCAAGTCTTTTAAAAATTCAAAATGCTTATTTATCATTTTCTGACACAAACAGAAAACCAGACATTAACTTTCCAAGCCAATAAGGAATGATTTACTGAATCAACTAACATACTAATTAGGTAAATTTCAATTTTATTTAACTCTGTATTACGTGTATTTAGTTATTTTTCTGCAGTATTTGTACATTGCACATAATGAAATTTGCAGGCCTACTAATAAACTCTCCATGTAGCAACAAAGATCAAATTAAAACTAATTTTTAAGTGAAGAGAAGAAATAACAAGGATTTAAATGACTATACACAGTAAATGTGTAAAGGTAAGTCAAGAACAACATAAATTATAGAAAGATCTATGTTGGAAAAGACCATCAAGATCACCAAGTCCAACCATCAACTTGACCTACTGACTGCCATCACTAACCCAGTGTCTCTGAATGCCATGTCCTCACCTCTTAAATACCTCAGGGATGGGGACTCCACCACGTCCCTTGGTAGACCATTCCAATGCTTGAGCACCGCTTCCATGAAGAAATTGTTTCTAATATCCAATGCAAATCTACCCTGGCACAACTTGAGGCTGTTGCCTCACATCCTAATACTTTCCTGGTCCTGTTGGCTACATGACTCCTAATGCAGGCCAGGATGCCACTGGCTTTCCCAGCTCCACTTCTGGTGTGTGTTCAGCTGACCGTCAATCAGCACCCTCAGGTTCTTTTATTCTGAGCACCTTTCCAGACACTCTTCACCAGGTCTGTATTGCTGTGTGGGGTTGTTATGACCCAAATGAAGGGCCCAGTGTCTACCCTCACTGAATCCCATGCGAGTGGGGTCAGCCCATTGAACTGGCCTGTCCAGATCCCTCTGCAAGGTCATCCTGCTCTTGGGCAGATCGACCCTCCAGCCTAATGCGGTATCGCCTGCAAACTTACTGAGGGTGCACACGATCCCTTCTCCAGAGACTAGCCAGATTTCATCCACACACTGTATTTAATACATAACTGTCATGGTATTTTCTGAATCAATAATTTATCCTTGGACAGATTAACTTCTTAAATTATCTCAAATACTAATTTAGCAAGAATATGTGTTTCACAATATACTTCATTCTTCATAACTTCAAAATGTTTCATTTTAAACCACTTACATTGTAAATGTACAAACATAAAAAATCCTTTCCAGTTCTTTCCAAATGGGTTATTCTTTCTTTAATCACAATGAAACTTCCAGGTAATAGTAAATCTATCCTATATATCTACAAATCATTTCATTTGTGTTCTGTGCACGCACATGTACACATACACACAAGTACTATACATCAAGACAGGCTGTCCAGCAGAGGGCTCCTTTGAAACAGAATGTGAAAAGGCAGCAAACTCAATGTATAGACAATACCAAGATCATACAAATAATACATATGCTAACGTCCATCACTTTTTTTAGCAAGCCACAAATACACAAATGGTACACTGACATAATAATTTAAAGTCCTTTTTTAAAGAACAAAATGCTCTCATGAAACTTGTTGGTTAAAACGTGGGAAACAAATCTTTTAAAATCACTCCTATCTTCGCATTTTCCTTCATTAAGACATTGTGTGCCTGTTGAGAATAATCAGTCTAACTGTATTTTTACATTCAGTAAAAATATGTATAAAGCAATAAGTAGAACTTGACGAAACACTACCTGATAACTGCTTAGGCTTTTACATACACAATACTAAATGCGGAGAGAAACGGCATCTAACAAGTTTTCCTTTTCTTTTTTTTTTTTTTTTTTCTGTTTTTATTCCATTGAAAACATAGAAACACAGAAATGGAAGGCTGCAAAAACCATCATATGTCCTTCTGACCTGTCCAGCCAAATTTTAGAATCCATTCATAATCAGCTTCCATTTTGTGACAGTTCACTGACATTGTTGCTCCACAAAAACCTTTTGATTTGCCTTCCAGAACTATGAAATGCTATTGTGACATTAACAGTGCTGTGTATATTTTTTGCAGTTTGAATTTTGTCATTTCTTCTTAAACTAACTTATTCCTTGGACGTTCCAAAGAAATATTGTAACAAACTTTTTAATTAGAAAGAAAGTGTGCTAGAAAGTGTGTCTTGTGTGCAAGAAACCACTGAAAAAAGGTACTTTAATCTGCTCTTTCATATTAATAGAAGATTAAAGAAAGAGTGTATAAATAGTTCAAATGTGTACAATAAATTTACANTCAGCAATAACCTAGGGCTTAGATTTAATTACTTTGGAGATATTTTTTGCCCAATAGGGCTTGTAAAAAAAAAAGTTTTTTTTTTTTTTTTTTTTTTTTTTGAAGGTTGGTATAGATACATCGAAAAATAGAAAAGGGAAGAAATGAGTCTGAGGTCAGTTATGCTTCCAAACTCGCAGCTAATCAGAATATTCAGGTGGTAAAGAAGGTCAAACAGCAATGACCTATAAAAATATAAGTTATTTTCTGTTTCTAACATGATATAAAATTTTCACTTTTTCAGAAGTTCCATCAGAAATATGCCTACAGGGAAATGGATTCAGGAGTATGAGGGAGATCTTAAAAGGAATCCACATACATTCTAAAGCTGAAAATAGGCCTCCCATTCTATTCAGCAGCAGTAACCATGAGAAATGCAAAAGGGAGAGTCAAAATAACAGAATGGTTCTCTTTCTTTTCATACACGCTAATAGGACTGCTTCTGCTTGCCTTTGTCAATGGCAAAAATTGCCCTGACTGCGATGAGATAAGATCAGGACGTAACAACTTCCTCTGTGAATAATAAAAAAAAAAAGCCATTTGAGAAAATTCTGTATCTCTTAAACCCACAAGTTATTTAAGAAAAAAATACATATAAGTAAAGACTATGAGCAGCCTCATACAGAGGAGTTACTCCATGAAGCAGACAGCATAATTTGTGGGTGAATATTGTGTAGATTTCCGCCCCCCCCCCGAACCACAGACCTGGAAACTGGAAACTTTCTTACACATTTTGTTGCTGCCTTTAGAAGGAGCGAAGAGGCTACTGCTTAGCTCTCAACAGCTGGGGAGGGGGAGTCTGGCTACCCTGCTGGTCTCTATGTATTCTGTCCTACAGGATTTTGACCTGTGCACATTCCTGCATTACAGAATCCATCTGCTACCGTCTGTGCTCCTTGCCAACCCTGCCCCATACAACCATAGCCATAGCTGGAGTTGGTCTTTAAATGGGATATAATTTTGTGAAACTTTAAAAATGACTGTTTTGTAATATGTGATTCACACAAATAAATGAAAATCAAAGAATGCAGGAAGTAAACTATTATCCTTACTGCAGACTTAAAAATTGCATAAATATGCTATATTTTCTTCCATATGAATCCCACATTCTGGTATTTATGTTGTAACTAGCCAGACAACATTTGCTAATAACAGCTACTTTTAATACAGCATATCAAACTGCTTAACCCCTTGGCTTGCCGGGCAGTTTAGAAGCTCCTACTGTGATGTTTTTGTTCTCACATATGCGCCAGTAAAGGCTGTCATGCTCCTCATTAAATAAACAGACATACATGCCAATTAATAATTTAATTTACAGGGAGAATCTTGACAGAGAGCTAGGAGGTGAATTGCTAGCACCTCCTGATTTGTCTTGTCTTAAAATAGCAAGGAATTTTACTCCCACCTCCAAAGTTATGCCACCGGAATGACATCAAAATGTTGGCAAATCATTAGTTCAGTATTTTAGTGTCACAATGAAAGTTGTCTATTACAATAGAACAGCCATACAAATAAAGGCTTAGGTCCTTAAAATAAAGACATAACTTTCAATTTTGCAGGTACCCTCTTTTAAATTATTCTAAATATTGACAGTATTGTTTGACATCTGTATTTGGAGCATGCTTAACTTTACAGTTTTTTTATTCAGATGATTATCATTGTTTAATATTCCAAATAGAATACTCTATTGCTAGCATTTTAAAAGTTATTTTCCCCTTCAAACATTCACCTGCACATGCAAATGTACTTTCATTTTTCTGTTCTTTTCCAGCAGCACAGAAAATTTCTGACATTTGGTTTGGGCAAAGTCCCTTGAAATTCAAACAATGCTTTAGAAAGGGACAGATATCTCTTGTTGATGCAGACAGTTGGCTAACAGCATCAAAATTATTTCTCCATGAGAAGCAAATACACAAACAGTTCTAATGGAAATATTTGGATCATTTCCTCACTTCTAATTTGGGCATAACATTGCCAAGGCTCCCTGCACAACATTCCTGTTATTTTGCCTTTCTTCCTCATCTACTCAAGCAGAACTTCGTCAAGGCTCCGATCACCATGTGTCTTGGCTTCTGTCATCCCTTCCTTTACAGTCCCACAAACAATGTCTACCTTGTCTATTTATTGAAAATGCTACCAAAATTATACATTTCCTGGGTCTCATGTCATGATTACTGCCACTTTCTCTCTGTTGCCCTGTTCCTATTAAATTGAGTACAATATACTTTTCCAGGTACTAATGTGCCTATCTGCTGTCCCTTACTTCATATAGGAATCCTGTCCTTTTGCTCTTGTTCCATAAAACATAGCAGTTTTGATACATCCAAATTATTCAGCAAAAAACTCTGCTTTTACTTCCTGCATTTCATGCAAAATAGAAGTTTTCCACAAGCATCCTCTGTCTTCTCCTACTTGAAGGTTTCCTCTACTAATGAGGTTACAGTAAAACCCACAAAAAAATGGGAACTGTGTATTTTTCACTGAAATCTGCAAAGTGTTTTATCCAAACAATGTTCATGCTCAAGATCACTGAGAGAAGATTGCCTTCCCAAGGAATTTTAGGGAGTAGTCCTTTTGAACTTATAAACCACTGATGAAATAATTTGCTATTGGTGCATGATTCCAATCTGTTCTTTTCTTATGATCACAGAAAATCTGTAATAATATAAGTGGTATACATTTGTGATTCCTTTTTCTCTCATCTCTTTTATTTTTTTCCCCTGGTGTAGATCTGCAGAAAGAATAATTGCAAACAATCCATACTTTCAAACCATGTATCCACACACGAAAGCCACAATTTCTGATTTAAAGTCATCTTTGACTGGTAAGGTCTGCACATTTGGCTTCTCTAGCCAAAGATGTATTGACAACATAACACTTCTAAGTGCAAAAAAAAGAAATCTAGATCAGCATCATCTTTGAATCAGTTGCTTTTTCTGCCTGTTTTCTTCATTATCTGCAGTTGTCAGTAATGATGGGCAAACAGCAAGGCTGTTTCTGGTTTCTTCTGTTTCTAGTCCAAAAATCAAAGAAATAATGGGACATTTACCTTAGGTATATTCCTGCCTCCTTTCCCTAGTTCTGATGACTACCATTGCTTACAAGAGATTTACGTCATGTGATACTCATAATGTTCCTACCTGTCTGGATTCCCTCTCCATACTAGCAGTCCCATTGTTGCCACTATCAAAAATAGTGACTGCTATAATTGTTCAGGGAGATTAGCTACTGTAGGAATGAAGCACAATGATACATCAGTACTAACACACAGCCATTTGGTATAGTCACAAAAATGCATGTCAAATTTGTAAGCACTTTTTTAAATACAGAAGAAAATGGACTCCTAGTGCATTAGCTTTTCAAAGCACATCTAGGATAATCAAGACAACGGAAGAAAAAAATGAATGGTTTTAAAAATTTCCATAGCATCTAATCCTTAAAGAACATGATAAAAGCTAGAAACATCCACAAGTTCTAGAGATAATATAAATGGTATTTTAAATACCAAACTCTGCCCTCAATTACAATGAAGAAAAATCAGATCAGATTTTAGTTGCGGGTAAGCACTGCATGTTGCCCATTGTAAAAGCAATTCCCTTCTGTCTCAGTGAGCTGTTTAGTTTTGTTATAAAGAAGTGAATTTAGAGGAGAGAAGCACTGTTTGCTCATTTTCTGTGTAGATTCTGATTTTACCAACAAAGTAATGTAACATGGAAGTGCGATTATTTAAACCAGCACTTCACTACACACAGGGCTGTTCAAGGCACTGCTCTTGCCAGGCTTGTCACAATGACTGACATTTTCTAATATTGAACTGGAAATAATATGGATATTTAATACTGCAGAGTTTACACCAAGTAGAAGAAAAGTGCTATTGTTTATCAGCAATCTACTTCTGATGGCATATATCTGTATAGACATAATTATTGCTGTAATGAAACGTGATTATCAAATAATGGAATAGGCATATCTGTACATATTTGCAATGTTTCATATATCAAGTGACTTAAAAATCTTGCAGATCCCTGCTCTTAAATATTTTCTATGCTTTCCACTTGATTTTTGACTAAAATTTACCTTTTAGATCTGTTATGCCACTCATGAATTTTTTACAATATCCATCTGTGCATTGCAATCTCTATTCTCCATGGCTCCACATTGTTTTGGCTAACTAACAGGCCCATATGTTGTCTTAATGTATTTCCGCCCAGTGTTTTTGCTTTTGGAAAAAAAAAAAAAAAAAAAGAAAAAGAAAGAAAAGAAAAAGAGAGAAAAAAACAGGGAAAAACCACAGGCCTAAATAAGCTATAAGGAGCATCCACATACAGTTAGACGGTCTTTACTGAGTCTGGAGACATTATGATTCCGCTGCGACAAGCAGCATTTGTCTTCATTTTGTCTGACTGTCCTCATGTGTTATTATTAGTGGCTGTCAGGCAGCAGCAGAAAAAAAAATAGCATCACTTGACTAAGAAGTTGAATGCATAAATGCAATAACTACACATTGGTAGCTGAGGAGAGGATGTCTGTTGAGATGGTCTAAATGCAAAAAAAACCTCTCCTATAATTATATTTAAAAGGGGAAAAAATCACATATCTGGCAAAATATAAGCATCCCTCCTCCCTTCTGCTTTCATAGCTAAATTAGGAACTAATTATAAATACAACTTAGCAGCATCTGAAGAAGTTGATTTGAGAATGTCCTTTCAGAATGTCAGTTTAGTTTAATAGCAAGAAAACAAATATGTTGGAATATTCACATCCAGTCATGTTTTTCTGATAACGTTGATAAATATGAACATTTTAAAGATGAGATCCTTACCATACAGCAATTCACACTGAAATGTATTTAGCAGTTTTAAAGCCCAATGCACAAAACATAGTTTCTGATCCTGATGTGCTCCAAATGAAGTTCCTTTGCCATAAATTTTTTCAATTGTACCACACAGTAAATAATAATATTGAACATCTTTTATATAACAGAATATCCAGAAATTTATGCTGTAAAGAAAAAGAATTCACAGGCTCTCAACTTAAGATATGTACACATTGTTTAAAAGCAGATACAAGCTCATGACAGTCTTACCTTTAAAGTGATAAATGATTTCTCTAAAAATACATTTAGAAAATACATTCAAGCAAAAGTTTGCAGACTGTCTTCTGTTGAAAGACAGCCAACAGAAAATTCACCTCTGGAGTCCCATAACAAAACTAATTTCCCATGAAACTTCTGCAGTAATTAAACTTATTTCACTTAAAGATTACTAATCAAATGAGTGCCACTACAAACAAAGAACATTTTGCCTTCAGCAAAACAAAACAAACCAAAACGAAAAACACCACACAAACAAAAAAACGTATCAGTAGCGAAATGCGTGTCCTGCTGCAACAAAAGGCAAAATTCCATGGAACCCTTTCTATTGCAAGAAGGAAAGCAAACAAGTTATACTGGGAATCAAAATGAAATACTGTGCAGCAGAGAGGACTAGCAGCAGTTTTCCACCAGTAGCCTTCAATGACAGTCATCAGATATTTTGTCACGAAGCAAAAGATTTGGTGCCAGATCACTGTTCATATAAGCTAGGAAAAGATTCTTAGCACTCTGCTGCTCCTGGTTGTCTATTTTTGTCCTAGGTCCATGGATGACTACTAAGTTCAGATTTCCAAAATTAAACTTCATTTCAAGCTGTTTGCATTTGGAAGCTTTCTACTATTTTTTTTTTTTCCTTCAAAATTTCACACTGACAGATCCAGAAGTGTGAGATGAAAGGGGAGCTTTACCTTACAGCATTGCCACCAGTGGTTTAGTCACTGGCCTTCAGACTTTATACAATGTTCAAAGTAATAGCAACTCGCTACCAAGACACCAAAGTTCTTCACCTCCATAAAGTGCACATAGTAAAGGTGTATCACCTCCATACTACACCGGAAAACTGAGGCAGACAGAGACTACATGATTTGTTCAGGAAATACTAGAAGTATGACACAAAGCCAAAATGAACAATCCAAATTCCTGAATCCCAATCCAGTTTTCAAAGCACGAACTGGTGGGACATAACACATGCCAAAAATTTAGGCACAAGTTTAATTATCTTTATGAATCAAGAACTGTGAGTACATTTTCACAGCTTTTTCTACTATTAGCACAGCAAATCCCATGGCTGGGGCTGGAGAAAAAAGAAAAGAAAGCAAAACTGTGTTGGACTGGTTAGCACTTTGGCCTATTTTCAGCAGAATTGTGGAATTATTTCCACAAGTAAAATATATATGATTGCTGTTGATTCAGAACCAAGACAGATAATACCTTGACCCACATACTCTGTGTTTTAGCTGTGTTGACAAAACTTTTATTTAACTCAAAGAAAAAACAGTTTCTATGAAATAAATGAGAAAAAGTCCTGGAACCCTACATGGCCATATTTACAGAGTTATTCTTCTGAACCACACTGAGGTAATTGCACAAGATTATACTACACAGAGACATGAAACTGTAGCCAATCTTTAACTGAAGCAGCTTCTTTGTGCCATGAATAGGAGACAGGAACAATCACTTTCATATTTGCTATTTACAGAAATGCCCTTGCATTCTTTGTTTTTCCTTCCTGATATCACACAAAACCCACTGAATCAAACTCAAATTGAAAGACCAAGACCGGAAGAGTTAAAAATGAAGAACAATGTGGATTGTCATTTTTGGGCAAGGAGAGTTAAAAGGAATAGTGAACTATTTATTTAAAGTGACAGCAAATCTGAGGAAAGGGAAAGAAGTTTAATCACCTAATGGTGAAGAACTCCTATATTAACACTACGTATACCACTTTTGATTAAAACTAAAATGAAACCATAACACTTGCTAAGAACTCTCTTATTGTGATGTTGGCCACATAGCATAAAATACTGAAGACTGGAAACTGTGTTTCAAATTTCTAGGTGCTAGAGGCATATTCATTACTTTTAGATTCCTCTTGTCTCAGGCAATCCCTTGCTCCCGTTCCTTTTGGAATATGTTTGGATGAGTCAAGTGGAATTAGTCTTTTCCTTGGCCACATCTGGTAATGCTGGTACATTTCTGTCAGTTAAATGGCCTGTTCCCATGTTCTTCAGGACATAACAACTTTGACCTTTGTCTTTCCATACGGTGCTAACATGAGTTTATGAGCTTTTCAGACTTAGTTCATCTCTACATAATTCAGTAGCTGTTCCCAATTAGTTGCATGCTTGGGTACTGTTATTTCTCATCAAGAGAGTTTCATTCCTGTAAGGTTTAAAAGTTGGGTTTTACCCACTCTTGTTCCAGAATAAAAGCGTCCACACATGGAGACAATCAGGAGCGATTAATATGGACCATATCCATGTGCAGATAAACAATGTAATATCACAGTATAAAAAGAAAGCTCTTTCTGTAACATTTAGGGCTGCATCAATACTTAGCTGCTCCATAGCGAATACAGATGGGAAACCCACATGAGTTTGGTCACATTTGGTGTATTTTAATAACAGAAAATAAGTTCTTAGCAATATATGCTTTATTAGCATTTTTTTAATTGCTTAGACTTGTGGAATCTTCTGAAACAAAAATAGACACTAATGGGTTAACAAGTTTATGAATATGCATGAACATTATTGCCATACTTCTTTTTTTTTTTTTTTAAAACTTTTCTTCTCTGTATTTATGTTTGTCTGCATCAGTAGCTGGCAAAGGGACTGGCACCTCACAATTTGATACATTCTCCAGTCAGTTAAGGTATGAACTACATAGCCCAGTACCTTAAACTACCTGTTGTTATTTAAGCTATTTTGTTCTGTTTTCCTAGCACAGGTGGATTTTGTATTCCCTCTCACTCAGATCTACAGGGTGCAGAAACATGCTGCCTCATCCTCCATGCACCCCAAGGCTGCACCCCTCAAGCCCCTGCCGCCCTGCATTTCCAGTGGACAGCTCTTGTACCGCAATCAACCACGTTCTTCTCTGAAGGGAGCGCTCAGCAGCTCTGATATTTCATTCTTATGTATTGCAGGAGAGGCTGCACTTACTGTCTGACAGAGTACAATACTTCTCAAACTCCTCAATCAGTTAAGTATTGCATATTAGAAATTGCATACTCTTCTTGTGAAGGGCTGGAAAGAAATCTCAATAATATAGCCCTATAAGAGTTTTTGGATTTTTTTTTTCCCTGCATGATTTATTTTACTGAGAAGGGCCATGAGCACTGACAAACTTTACACACTTTTATACTAATTGACATCCTGAAGATCTTTCCCATTGCTTTTTTGCCCTTTCCTCTAACTTTTCCTTCTTGTTCAGGTTATAAAATTTTCTGTATCCTTTCAAAAATGTACAGATCACATTCCTATGGAGTACCTATGCATAGTTCTTCTGTAGTTTATACTGTTTTCATATGGATTCAGTAAAATCACTTTTCATTATAACTTCTATGATTTAAAATATTTAACACAAAGTCTCATCTGTCTTTACATTTTCAACATTGTGCCTTCCTTAGTCATCAAAACTGTTAAAAATTACCCAGGTCTTTGTCTTTAAGGTTAATTTGAGCAGATAGATGGCCTACCTGTTCCTACTATTTTCTATTGGCCAGGCATTTCTGAGAACTGAGAGGTCTAGATAGGAACAGAAAATACAAGACAAAGAGCCTCAGGTGCTGTCTGGGCCAAACAGATTGCACCAGGCTCTCATTACATCATCACCACACCACAGCACTGAGCAGAGGCCACTCCTAGACATGGAAAAAAGGAACAAATCCAGGGGAAAGTCCCATATCAGACAGTCTACTGCGCATTAAAGGTAGCTGAGACACTGCAGTGTTTGAAACTATAAAACGCCAGGATCAGCTAGACAGATTTTTCAACATTCACCTTTCATTCAGAGCCACAGGAACTACCAAGGCAATATCCAAAGCACAGGAGAGTTTCAGAGAGCTATGTCAACTCGAAGTGACCTTAGCAGGCCTTAGTCAGAGGCTTAGTGAGAGGTTTGGGAAGAGCGGTGGAAGGCTCCCAGCATTCCTAGGAGAAGCAGCAGGTGGGGACAGCACAGCTCCCAATGCCTGGGAATTGATGACAGCTGGCCATTTTACAAGGGTGCAAAAGCAAGCAACAAAATCCCACACGTGCCAGCAATGTGGCAAACTAAGAAGGCTCAGAGAGATGGGAAATCTCCCTGCAGGAATTACCTCAAACTATTTTTCAGTCCCACAAATGTCAACTTACATTCTGATTAAACCAAAATCTATTTAAATGGAGACAGTCACTGAAGTCTGAGTTCAAAAAAGTGCTAAGCATAAATCCAGAGGCCTGTGGTGAATTACACACCTTGCCACAAAACATGACTAGCAAAGCTATGGGCAATTGAGTTTTGTGAATGACACAGTGCTGAGGACATGGAAAGTCTCATTCTGACGTGATGAAACCTTCCAACCACTACAGGAATGTGACTGAACAGGCACATAAACCTTTCCCTCCATCTTTTTTACTTTTTAGAACAAGTCTAGATCCAAACCTGAAATGTAACAGAAACAAGTATATATGAGCTGAAATGCCATCAATCACAAAATTCACAGGTAACAGCAAAACAAAACTACCCTCAGCCCTGCATAAGAACTACAAGGCATCTCATCCTGAAGGTTCCCATGCATTGAAAACATTCACACGGTGAGGTTTTTTCACCGGTTACAACAGCTATACAATGATTTCATGAAGAAAAATATCAGATTCATCTACTTGCTTTAGGGGATTGCTTTTAGAACAGATAAACATAGAGGTCATTTTGAATGAGAAAACAGATTAAAGATTAAATATAGTACAAAGAGTAACAAGTACAGTTGGACCTCAGCTTATAATGATATATATATTAGGAGCCATTACCAAGTAAATCGTCCAGATTTATTTCAGAAAACAGCATAGGGTTATTTAGTCCCATTTTTTGAGACTCTAGGTGTTCATTTTATTTACATAATGTATATGTGGAATAGCGTGCTCAAACAAACTCATCTGTGTAAACAGAAAAGGAATGTTATCCTACAGTAATCTAAGAACACCACATTGTTGATAACTCAGAGACAACTGTCAATGTAGCATTTGATGAAGAGACAGCCGGTTCCAAGAAATTTACAGAAGTGAAGGTAATGATTTCTCTGTGTGTAAACTCACTCTGTGCACAGTGTCAGAGCTGTAAGTGAAGTAACATAAAGAGGAGGAGAATCAGAATCCTTTGCGAAATGTTTCAAGCAAACATTGAAGTATAAGGAATTTGAGCTGACTTGAGAGTCATGTAAATAGTGTCAGCTTATAAAAACAAGGTGATTCCCTGGATAGGAGAATACCCATACAGCGTCAAAGCTCCCATGCGTATGTAAACATTCTGTGTAAATATTTGGTTGAAGGTTTTTCTATAGTGAGCTTTTGCGGTCCCAGAGTGTGGGCGTTGTCTAGAAACCTGAGATCAGGAATGACATGATCTCATCTCCTATTACTTAGATAACTGCATTTGATGCATGCCTCAGGGAAATTGAAATGATCTTGGCAGAGGATAAAACAGAGGATTCAAATGTACACTTTAACTGATGATCTGGACTTTGAGAATGAAGTCCCATCTGATTTCAAATAGACTTCTAAATATCAGAGAGGAGTTGACAGAAATAAGAGAGTTCAAGGAACCACAGATGCAGTTAGTGTCAGGCTATCTAACTTTGTTTTTTAGGACATTTATCAGTGAATTCTATTTGCTTGCAATTTAGAAGCTTCCGCAGCTGAGG
>VXAV01010945.1:141330-158453 GCA_013399715.1 Alectura lathami | reverse complement strand
TTTCCTTTTATGCCATCTCAGTGTTTAACATATGTGACTCAGCTGCAGGAGTTTATGTGTGTTAACAAAGCCTTGAAACACATCTCTAGCATGTATAACTAGTACAGGCACTGAACTGATAAAAGTGCTTTGGCGCCTTCAGTTCTACTACAAGGAGCGTCAGTACAGAAATAAAATCCAGCTCATTCAAGATTTATTTACAAATCATAGTCCTGAGAAGTGACAGCTCCCACCAATTCTCAACTGAGAACAGCACTGCAGATTTCTGGTTTAACAGTCTGAACCTTTTCCGGATATTGTAACAGGATACAGATCCCAAGAAAAAATACATTCCCCATACATATTCAGGCTACCTCCTACATCTCTCTGCTTCAACAAATTCACTTCCAAGTGTTATTTTTGTCTTTATATGTTCAAAACTCCCAAACACACAAATTCAGTTCTTCTGTGCTCACTTCTACATTCTTGACACATATCTATCTCAAAGCTTGGGGCTCGGTGTTTATTGTTTCTCCTACAGGACCAGCTTGGAAGCTGGGGGAGGGATTTAGAGTTGCACAACTCTATACCAGCTAGCATTACCACATTGGCAGCAAATTAGAATGTCCTCTTTACCTAGAGCCATTGTTTACAGTTGCAAGGAAACAATTCTTCTTTTCTAACAACAGTGTCCTGATAATATGGTTCTTTGCTCCATGTTTTGTCTTGTTTTCCGAATCTTTGGTTTAAAAACATGCCTCTTTGCAACACATTCATGTTTGTACTCAAATGCTCTTCCCACATTTTAAGAGTGATGTCATTGTTATTCCTACATCCTTTCTGAGAGAAGGCAAGTGATTTATAAATATTTTCCACTTCACTACACATTGCATAAATCACTGGGCTGACCTGTACTAGCACTTTGTCACTCAGCCTCACTGTGATCTGCCAAGGGGCTCCTTTTTGTTGGGTCACTTTCTGGGCTTATCATGTGGGAATTCTTGAGGCAGGTTAACTCTGATATCCAACTCTGACTTCCAACTTTTTTTTTTTTTTTTTTTCTGTTTTAAAAGAAGGCAACTCCCAAAACTGTCATGTGAACAGTAAAGACTCATAGAAAACAGCTTTCTTGTGTCTTTGAGGCAGGTGATTTACTGGAAAAGGCAAAGCAGTGCTATCCTTTGAAGTGTTCTCTCTGTGCCTGAACATATAATCCTTTCTGTGTGGTCTTTAGCTACCTATTTTGAACAATACTTACTTGTCTTGGTTGAGGGTGAATGTAATGAGCCCAGAGCAAACACTCTGCCTCCTACAAGACAGTCCCTACAGTGGTGGGACCTCAAGTTGGGAACAGCTTGGAAACCTGTGCAACAGCAGTTCCCTTCTTGATCTTCTCACATCTATATTGGGAAGAGAAAATGATTCTTTCCCTTCTGGCTGATGGACTTTTAGAGGTGGGAGGAGAGTATCATATGTGGCTTCTGAGGACTGGGGCCTAGCACATCTATTCCTGCCACTAGGCATCACATCAAGGAGAGTCCATGGGGCTGGACAGGGCTCTCTCACTGCTTTCATGTCTGTATCAACTACATATTCACTCCCAAGCTCATATTCTTTATTCAGAGGCAACCTCCCTTCTTGCAAGACCACTCTGTTAAATTTCCTGCTTAACAACTGAACTTAGCTATCATTTTCCCAAGCAGTCTGTTCCCTGGATAATTCTATCTAACAAATCCATTTATGCTTTCAACTAAAGTAAGCCTGAAATGCTACTGCCTTTTCCCTCCAGATATAATTTGTAAACTTCACCTTCATAGTATTGTATCAGTCTACATCCTTTGTCTGATTTATTTAAATTAGTCCTATCTGCCATGAGAAGTCATTGTCTTAGTTTCTCTGTGCTGCTTTGCTACAGAATGATGGATTTGCACATGTTAACCTGAAGTGAATTCAGCTTCCATGATGATTCTCTTCTGCTACTGCAGTCACTATTTATTCTTATGCAATCCCATGGTTAGTGTACAAAGGCTTGATAATTAGTACTTATACAACCTCTTGCTTTTGCTTTTACCTTTTTTTTTTTTTTTTCACATCCGATTGTTAATACTGCCTTTCCCAAAGACCATATTCTCAGTTTATTTTCCCAGCCTTCATTGTCTTTATTACTTTATGCATCAAGTACTAACCATGTTTCATTTATAGATCTCTCAGATTCATTTATCATCCTTTCTCCTCTAGCTTCTGCACTCACGACCTAAGATGCTGATTGTTAAACATCCATCTTAATGTAAACTTCCCTTTAAACTTTCCCTGGTTTACAAACATACATGCCATCACCTGACAAACACCACCTAACCTAGGTGATTCATTATACAATGCCCTATATTGTATAATGAGAGCCAAATCTGCCTGGTGCTTCCAGAGATGTTCCTTTCTCAGCACATGAAACATCCTGTGATCAATTACTGCAGGCAGATAAAGATCATCACAGAAGGATATGGCATAAACATTCTTGAACAACCTTTGCCCACACAGACTTCAGTAACACCTGTCTGGACCAATTAATATTTTACTTCATGAGAAATCTTGAATAAAGGTAACTTGGGCACTTTCACACATTTTAATAACAGTATATAAATGTATCTTGCAGACAACTGAGTAGTATTCAATTATTTCTAAGGCTTTTGTCAAAGGCAACTTTGAAAAGCAAACTATTATCAGCAGACTTAACCTTGTCAGGTAAGGGCCTGCATGCCTACCAAACAATTGGAAAGGTCTGCAAATCATAATTTCCTAAGTAGAAGCCATTGGATTTTGAAGCCTTACATTTTCTACCTATGTTTCCGTGTCATGACATATGAATAGTGAGATTGCAATTTTCTGTTCCCACATATACGAATTAGAATACTGCTATTTTTATTTTTTTTTATTATTTTTTATATTAGAGGCTTCCTCTAGATTTAGGCAGGCAAGTGATGTAAACATAGCTTATGACAGATCTGGAAACCCTCTTTCCCAGATGTCCAGCTAGTCTTGGCCAGTGCCACCATAAAAAACTCCGTTGCAGTGACACGAGGAAGACAGAAAAAACTCATGTCTCCCCTTCTTTCCTCATGGACACCTTCATTGCCACGGTACAGGGAAAACTGCAATACCTCATTCTTTCTGAGGAGACACTGAAAATTCCTGATAGTGAGAAAAGTGAAAAATGACCATTAAGAAATCAGAGCATCTGATCAGCTCAATCCTAAAGGAAATCACTGCTGCTCTGGAAACATGTACACAATATATTTATAGGAGAGAGCAAAAATATTATTCTAAAACTCCATTTCCCTATGTTATTACAAAATGACAATATTGTTTTTAGCCCTTTTCCTTTAACCAGATTGACAGAATTACAGGTTGACATTACTATGAAATTTTATGATGTATTATGTTAACTGTGCCAGTTTGATTAGCCTTGATTGACAGCCAGTACCTGTGCAGAAAGTTAAATATCTCAGGAATATAAGAGCAATGAACAGTGTACAGTCTCCTTCATTAGTATAAATATACAGGTAGCTAAAAGTAACAAGAAATAGTAACAACACAGGAAGTAGCAATAAGATTACATGTACCATTAAAATAATTAGTGTTACTGCTATATTGATCATTTAGATATTCTCTCACTTAAAACATTTTATATTCATCAAACTTTTAAACACACAGGCAAACATAAGTCTGAAAAAAATCTGAAATCTTTCATTCTGTATACACGCTGTTTGTAGATATTGCACTACCCTGGCTGAGGGGCACAGTGGCCACATCTGAGCTATCATTTAACAATGCTTCTCTCCTACAGCATCCTCATCTGTTATCTAAACTGGAGTCGAGATTCTTTCAGACTGTAAAACCGGAGGCTAGTATGACTTGTGAATTAAGCATCGAAGGCATGCTTGTCTTCTACGGCTTTGGGGTGTGAGCCCAGCCTAAAGATCAGCATAGGCTGTGACTGGTGACTCTCTACAGGCTCTGCCTTGCAGATGCATTAATTCATGCCACATAGTATCCACATGCTACAAGGCACAGTGAGACACCATTTCTAGAAATTGCTCTGCACTTCACTTGCACAGAAATTCAGGAATTCAGGAAAGAGTGCAATGGGAACCTGGACTGTCTTAGGCACAAAAAATTGTTTGAAATAATCTCATAGGTGGTGACCAAATATTTTTCACTTCATTAAACATCTTAGAAATCAAGGGACAAAAAGTAGGAGGGAACTTCTTGTTCACTGATTTTGGTAATGTATTTGCTCAAATCATCATATATTTTTTCATAAGCATTGACCTCTAGAAAGTACTTAATGTTTTGCTTTTCTCTGTGGATGGAAAGAACCTGATTACTTTAGCAGATGGATGTCTTTTAAATTTCCAGCCTGAATTTAGTTGTGGTCAGTAATACCAAACTCTTAAGATGGAGGATCGTGTACTTTTAAGAAGAGTTTTCCCTGATCCCCTGGCATTTTAAGCTCCCAATGGAGAGCAATCATATCATCTCCTAGCTTTCTTTTTGCTAGCTACATCTCCAAATTTCCATCCATATTTCTCTTAAATTTGCAGATTCCATACCCCCACCCCAAGATGAAAAAGCCATTCTCCACGTGGTCCTCAAAGCATTTCTCCACATCTTTCACACTTTGGATTTCCCTTTCCTAAACACAGGAACCTTCAGCTTATCAGAGGCAGCTCCACCTTTGTATCAGTGGAGAATATCCACACTGGAACTCTGTAATGCACAGGAAAACCTTTCTGTGCCTTTTTTCCCACCTGTGTTGAGCATAAAAGGACATATATGCTGGCACCAAGCTTGCCAACAAAACAAGGGACAACCTTGGGGACAACCTTGAACAGCAACGGATGTCGTCTACCTAGACTTGTGCAAGGCCTTTGACATGGTCCCACACCATATCCTTATCTCTAAACTGGAGAGGTATGGATTTGATGGGGAGACCGTTCATTGGATAAAGAACTGGCTGGAGGGTTGCAGCCAAAGAGTTGTAGTCAATGGCTCTATGTCCAGGTGGAGGCCGGTCACAAGCGGTGTCCCCCAGAGGTCCATCTTGGGACCAGTGCTCTTCAACATCTTTATTGATGACTTAAACTGCGGGATCGAGTGCACCCTCAGCAAGTTTGTTGATGACACCAAGCTGAGTGGTGCAGTGGATACCCCTGAAGGAAGGGATGCCATCCAGAGGGAACTGGACAGGCTGGAAAAGTGGGCCCACGAGAACCTCATGAGGTTCGACAAGGCCAAGCGCAAGGTGTTGCACTTGGGTCGGGCCAATCCCAGGTGTGTGTACACACTGGGGGAAGAACTCATTGAGAGCAGCCCTGTGGAGAAGGCCTTGGGCGTTGTGATCGACAAAAAGCTGGCCATGAGCTGGCAGTGCGCTCTGGCAGCCAGGAAGGCCAATGGCATCCTGGGCTGCATCAAGAGAGGGGTGGCCAGCAGGGAGAGGNTGTTGGAGCAGGTCCAGAGGAGGGCCACCAAAATGATCAGAGGGCTGGAGCACCTCTCCTGTGAGGAAAGGTTGAGGGAGTTGGGATTGTTTAGCTTGGAAAAGAGAAGGCTCCGGGGAGACCTCATTGCGGCCTTCCAATACTTGCAAGGAGCTTACAGGCAGGAGGGGGACCGATTTTTACACGGGTGGATAATGGTAGGACAAGGGGGAATGGACTGAAACTGAAAGAGGGGAGGTTTAGGTTGGACATCAGGAAGAAATTCTTCCCTGAGAGAGTGGTGAGGCGCTGGCACAGGCTGCCCAGAGGAGTTGTGGCTGCCCCATCCCTGGCTGTGTTCAAGGCCAGGCTGGATGGGTTCCTGGGCAGTTTGATCTAGTGAGCTAGCGGCTGGCAGCCCTGTCCACGGCAGAGAGGTTGGAACTAGATCTCTGAGGTCCCTTCCAACCCAAGCCATTCTATGATTCTATGAACTTGGGGGCAGAAAGAAAACCTGGAGCAAGACGTATGCTGCTCCAACACAACTGCCCTTAGATGGGGACAGTACCCATATCAGCCACTGGTACTCTGTATTTCATATAGCTTCATATAGATCATTCACTTCTACGGCACTATGGGTACCATGCAGTCTCTACCGGAAATAGCACTGCAGCCTTAGGATTACATTTGACTTTTTCATATTGCATCACAGTGGTGCCTTTCAGGCTATCTAAGATCAATTTCTCTTTTTCAGTGATTTTTATCTGGTGAAATTCCTTGCTTTAAGAGAATTTAGCACTACTAGGTGCATTATTTTCACTTTCTGGTATGTAATTTCATTCCATTTCTGCCACTCTTGTCCTCAACATTATTCAGCTCTGACTGCTCCTTTCTCTTAATTTTTGTGTCGCTACCACATTTTTTTTTTTCAGATGTTGACAAGTTCCTCAAAATATTCTCTTGTTAGGAAGTTCCTTTTTGCTCCTATTTCACACAGTTTAGTTTGTTCTTACAAACTCTAAAAACAGGCAATTTTTAATTATTCTATACTTTTTGTTTGAATAAATTATTTCTGATTTGGCACTATACCAAATTAAGCTTCAGAGAGATTATTAGCAGTTTATATTTTTTCCCTGAAAAGTTACTTATCTGGTTAGAAAGATAGGTTAATCTTGTTAAATCTTCTCTTTCTAGGCCTACAGGTATTTTTGTCCTATTTTTTTATTTAGTGCCATATCAATCTTGCTTTCAAAAATCCAAAATCTTGCATTCACTGAGGTTGGACTTCTTAAGAAAATCCAAATTGCACCCCCCATTTTCAAAAACAGGTAATAATATCATTTTCTCTAGTTTTGTGGTACCATTCCTGATTTGACAGATTTCATATACATTTTTGCTGCTAGATTCAGAAAAGATTTATTCATATTTAATTTCATAATCCTTCAGTCACTAGAAAAAAAAAATACTGCTGTTTTTATAGTTTTATTTCTTGTGATAAATGACTGTATAATTTTTCTATTTTTAATGAATTAGGTCAATACAGACAAAATCCCTTGGCCTTTGTAATAATATCTTGAATGAAAGCATGTTGGAAGGGCAAATCATTTCATGTAACGTATATCAAAATTAACGCCTTTCCTTCTACAGGAATTGCTTCAACAAGGTGAGGAGAAGGAGAAGAGAAAATACACAAAGGATGCAAAAGCTTACTCTCCTACAAAAATATTTAGTAGTTAAACTATGGGAAGCCAATGTCTGAGATTAGTAGTGGAAAATATGATTTGACTAAAATGTTTCTTTGAGATGTATTGTTAGCAAACTTATTAATTAGTTCACTCATAAGAATTGTTTTCTCCTTTTAATAAACCTGGAATATTTTTATGACAAAATGGCAATGGTAAATTGTTTTATGTACAAGTTTGGGTTGCACTGTTCTTATTTTTTAGCCTACATTACTAAAATAGCACAATAATTTGAAGTATTAATATAGCAACCCATTTATTGAAAAGCTGCATATTTGGCTTCTGTTACTTTTAAGAAAATATTCTATCATTACTTCATTATTTTTATACAACTAGCCAGCAATATTTACAGGCTTACCTCCACTCACTAGTTCAGAATGCAACCCATGCTTAAATATTTTTTGGCATCAACCGAAGTTATTTCATTATTGTAGTTTTGGCAGCAATAGAAAGTGTTTTTTTTTGCAGCCTTCTTTCTGCATTCATTTCTCAATGGATATATAAAGATTCTAAGGTGAAAATGGCTGATGTCTTTGTAAAAGTCTCTTATTTTCTTAGTCCTAGAACCATAGTCAAAAGGTTGTAAAAAGCAGAGCTTAAAAGTCACTGCACAAATATTAAGATGAAAGAAAATTATGACTCTAAGACACACCTTGTAAGTATCATAATTAGCTTCTGCTGGAAACCCTCACATTCATGCTATAATGGCACATAGTAACATGAATTGATTCCAGAGGAAAGTCTGGCACAGTCAATCACTCTCTCCAGTCATGAGGAGACAACTGCCCTGGTTGAACAAGCCTGTAGACCACTGGGAGCTGATATTCCTTCAGCTATAAAGCCCATTTGGTTGCAAGTCCTTATCTCACAATGAAATCTTTAAAAGCTGTCTTCCTTGGCGAGACATACATAGAATTTGGATTTCCTTTTGCCCTGCAAACTCTGCCCAGGGGGAATTAAAAAAAAAAGAGCTCTAACTTTGGTACTATTTGGATTGAAGATAACAGAAAATGGACAGCAGTGATGAGAAAATACAACTAGAAATGGGTCCTGCCTCAAAACCAAACAACTTGTATGAGTTTGGAAACTTAGTCACGTGTAATTTCCATTAACATGAATGTAACTAACAATAAAGTGGAAGTGGTCAATGAATGTAAAGAAATGTGTATTTGGGGAGTTGGGTTGGGAGGAAGGATTTGTGTAATACTGTTTTAAAAAGTTCTAGAAAGGTTTCGCTCTTGTTACATTTATTTTTGTTCATTTTTTTTGATGTTGTTGGTGCATTTCTCTTACAAATTTATTTATTTAGTACTTGACCTGTGCTCTATCAAAGAGCTAAACTCCAGCTAAACTCATGCAGAGAATGAAAAGATGTTATATCACTGTTTTAACATTTCATTACTTTACCTCACATTTGGGTCCATTTACAGTTAAGCCTTTGATGAATTTTTCAACTACAATTCAGACTCTTCTAGTTTCAGGGATATTTTTCAAGTTCTGTTGTTTAAAATATGTCATCTGGTTTTGATCAGACTTCTGCTGTCTTCTGTCAAACTACCATGTTTCCAAGCATTACAAAATTGTTTTGCATTTGAAACTTCTTATTAAGAAATAACCAGTTAAAATGAGTGGGTAATCATTGCTGTAAAAAATCTGGGACATTTCCCAATCCGTGCCATTTCCAGATGATTTATTGAAACATTTTCTTCTTAATCGCCTTGCCTACAGGAGTTCAAAATGTAGACAATCATCTGTCAGAAGTCAGATTTTTTGCTGTTGGCAGGATCACAGATAAGAATCTCATCCAAAAGAGTTTCCCACTGAAGTACTTTACCCACTGAACTTTCCATGCAGAAATACTTAAGCATGTTCTTCTAGGAATATATTTTTTAATTTTCCTAATGTTCTTTCAATGGTAAAAGAAGACAAAAAACAGAACTCACAAACAATGTAGCTTTGATAATTGAAAAAAAAAAAAAAAAAAGAAGTACAATAACAAGCATGCGAGATAAAATTATCAACAGATGATGAAGGCAAAAAAAAGTCTGATCAAGTCTGAAAGCATAGAAATACAAATAAACTCTACAGGTGCTAGTTATGACTTTATTATTAAAAAGAGCTGTTCTGAGTGTTGTTAGTTCAAATTGGTCAGTAGTCTCCAGTCACATACTTTACTAAATATTTATCTCTGCCTCTTGTATTAAGAATGACCTTAGATATTAAATATTTTAAAACATAATATCTAGAATTGATGCATAACTAGGCCTAATAAGAAAAACTGGAAATGCTCCTCCAAGGTGGTTTTAGTTTAGTTTAGTTTTTAAATAACTTACATGCTACTCTTGGTTTTTAGATGAGCTTTCAAGCAAAGAAAGAATAGCCTTGCAAATGGTAGATTTGCAAAAATAATCCAATGGCTTTCCTTGGTAGTTTATTTTATTGGGAAATTTGTTAGGTAAGAACTTGATTAAAACTTGTCTTATGTTACCACAAAGGAAATGCCAATTTAAGGACAGAAAGGAAGAAACTAGAACAGGAGTTGCCTGAATGGGTGGGAAACTGGATCAATAAGATACTGGCAGGTACGCCTGACACCTTTGACTTGCAGATACTAGCAGGCAATACTGACAGGAGAGGTAGTGGGCTGGGAAGCAGCTATTATAGTGTCTTGAAGATCAGCTGTAGGAAATTTTTTTTATTATTATTTTTTAAATGACTTCAGTACAATTTCACACCAGCGAAACTCATGAAGGTGGTACTAGAAGGCCGTTCCAGAGAAGGATAATTGCATGATGCAGGAAAAATTGGAGGAGCTGGACACAAATAAGGCAGAGAGACACCTTGTGGTGCTGCTCTGAGAAGAAATAGAAGTACAAATTAAGTATAGGCATTAACAATACACATGTCATATTCGTTGGCTGCCTCAGGAAATAGAGTTGCATTTGATGTTGGGGGTAAAGTAGTGCTAGGCAGCGCTCACAAGGTACTGGTAAGACATCATTTGGAATACTTAGTTCAGCTTTGGACCCAGTGTTCAAGAAAAGAACTTTAGATTGAATCAGAAGTGGAAGGAGGATATAAGCATAATTGAATGCATCTCCAGATGATCTCCAATCTTACTTAGCTAACTGAAACAAAAGCTGAGAAGAAATATTATTATTGGACATGTAGGAAATGCAGGATGAAGAGGAACAATTTTATGTAAAAGACAGTGTTGGCTCAAAGAAGAGATGGATTTAAACTGGCTGTGAATAAATTTAGCTTAGAGACTGGAAGACATTTCCAAGACATTAGAAACCATTATACAGAGCCTTTCATTTAGAGAAATTGGAAAGCAGAGATGGGGGAGGAATCTTATTGCATTGCAGATAGAGCTTAATAAAAACATAGGACACGCTGTTTGATGACGCTGATTTTCCCCTTCCAGTGCCAAACTACTACTTCAGTTACAGGTATTTCTCATCATGGAAGGCAAAGGTATACTCAAGGAATAGAGAGGTATGCCACATGTACATGAGTACAACAGAATGTGGAGATTAAAAGGATACTGTCTATTCCCATTGCTACCAAAACCATTCTCCTAAATGTGCTGTAGCTTTGGCTTTTAAAATAGATGTGGTCAAAATAACGTTAAAAATAAAACACATCTTAAGATTATAAGCAATTTAAGGCATGTTCCTTATATCAAATGCTTTCTCTGCTTATTCTTTAATGGAGGAAATTTTTAATAATTACAAAAAAAAAAAAAAAAACAATAAAAAAAACCACAAAAACAGCTGAACAGCCTCAGACCAAAATCAAAACAGCAAAAGCCAATGTTCCAATGCAGTAGGACTGCACATAGTGCTTATTTGGAAAGGAACATGTTACTCAATGGTTGCAATTCTTTCCAAAATAAACATAACAAAACCAGACTGCCTGAATTAAAATGGAAAAAAAAATAAAACATGCTACATATGTCAGCTTAAAGGTAAGACATCATGAGGAGGAACTCAAGTTTGCTCTAAAACAAAATTATGAAGATAATCTCTAAAAAGCCATCGTGTCTTGTCTGCCTGTGGTAGCTGTTCGGTATGCAATTAATTACAAGAGAAAACTGCATTCAGCAGCAATTTAAGCTGACTAGCTAGGTTAAATACGAGACGAGAACAGGGCAAAAACTACAGCCATATTCAGAATGATAGCAGAGGCATTTCCCAGATCCCAAATCCAGTGCTTGGCCTCCTACAGAGTGCCAATCTCATCAGAGCTCAGTGCTCAAAGGACAGGGATCAGATCACAGGTCCTGCCCAACAAGCATCTACTGGCTAAGGGATCCTGCTGTTTGGGTTTTATTTCATTCAGGAAACATATTCACACTGAATTAAGCCTTTACTGAATTGTACTGTTTCTGTCTTTGTATACAGTATAGGTCTGACTGCCAAATAATCTCTGTTCTGCTGATGTGGAGGCAGCTCTTCCTTTATAATAACGCATTACTCTTGCCTTGATGGAAGTTCAACTCCAGCGTAATCAGCTTCCCTTGTATTAATGCCTATGAAATGCAGCAGCGGGCATCTACCAGACTAAATTCCTGGCAGGTGGGTGGAAATCACTGCTCCTGTCCCTGGCTCTAGGGGCCCTGAGGGAAGGAGGTTGCCCCAGCTCCAGGGGAGGAGAGCTGGGAGAACACCGATGCTACAAGCTAGGAGTGCAGGGCGGTGTCCATGAGCCCCCAGAGGAGAGCCCACCAGTGCCCTCCACGCTTCCCAAAGAAGACCTCTTTCTCTAATGGGTCTTTTGTCATCTTTCTTTGGAGTGAAGTATGCAGCAGTAATATTGGTTTTGGTATTAATTTGGTATTAAAGATGCACACATTCATCCACTCCGCTGAACTGTGTAGCCAAACAGTATTTCCAAATTTAAATGATGTAAAATTGCAATTGAAAGCAGATTGTTTTATGCCTATCACTGCTTATAACAATTCTCAGAGTAATATGAAACACAGTGGAAATTTGACTGATTTGACTAGGAAGCTAACCATGATTTTGCTGGAAATTAATTTTATAGGGGATACTCAGCATTTATGCAGGGCCAGTTCCAAGTGAAAGGGAACTTCTCTACTTAGGCTAGAATTAGGACTGCCTGTTCAAATATAATTTAAAATATTTCAAAGTACATCCATTAGGCAGTTTTACAAACTAGTACATCCAAGCTGCCTTTACAGACTGTGATTCAATTTGTGTTTGTACTTGCACTGTCTTTCTTCCAATAAATATCCTACCATAAACTCTCTATAATTTAACCTACATATATAGCAATATTTCTTAGGCTCCAACAATAGACATGAAAGCATACAGTATTCCTACTCCTGACCTGCTACAGACTAACACACTAGCAGACTAGTTAGGAGACAATTAGTCCAATTTCACATTTCCTAGCAGCCGAAAAATTTCATGTTATTTCAGTCACAGTGGATGGATGCCAAGTTCACTGGAAACAACCCTGCTGATTTAGCCAGTCCATTTTAATACTTTAGAAATACTGTTAAAACATGGCTGTCCTAATTACATAGGGATCAGTGCACAATGTCCCTCTCACCCAGGATTCTCCCAGAAGAGCTGCAATCACCTGCATTCCCCCTAATTTCACCATGCAATTCCAACTAATTTCATCCTAGTACAGTGCTGTCAGACAACTCCCATGTCTCTGCGGTTTTAATCGATTAGCTCAATGTCTCTATAATGCATCACCAGCTGCCAGGCACAGAACTGGACGCTTCGCAAGCATTTCAGCTAAAAGACAGTTTAATTACTATAGCAGCATCTCAAAGGCACAGGCACAAGGACTTGGAAAGGAATTATTAAAATATTTGGTGTCAACAAACCACTTTATAACTGAGCAAACAATGACAATCAAAAGGCAGGAAATAAGGAGAGTCACATTTTAAACAGCCCTTTTTTCATGGACTCTAATGTATTCGGGCAAATGGACTGCCGTAAGTATTTCTGTTTACACAATGCAATTGTGCTTTACGATAATTCTTTCGTTGGAATATAGACACTCTAAAAACTGACATTGCTGTAGCGGCTAATTACAATACAAGAAATATACCTTGGATTAGAAAATAGTTGAAGTAAGTAAATAAGAAAAAAATAGACTGCCTTAAATTCATTAATTACTGAACCAGTCTGCAAACTGTGGTTCATTCATTGCATTTTTGTGCGTTACTGCTCATGAGAGCAGCAAAAGGCTCTGGCGGCTGCCTGAAGTAAGCACATGTAAAGGAAAAACTGGACATTTAAAACAACAGCACTTTTAATAGAACCAACTGCAAGGTTGTAGATCAGTCCAAGAGTCAAATGACCAGAGGAATTTAAGGCAAATCCTTTCCTCCAGCTGTGTGCAAGGCTACAGCAGGGTCAAAATACAGTATAAAAATCTTGTTTCTGATGCAAGGCAGAGGACAAGAAAGCCAAACTGCCCAAGCCCTAACCAGTCAGATCCAGCACCTCTTTCTCAAAAGACACGTAGAACCAAGCTTTACCAAGACTCAGAGAGTAAGACTGCAAACCACAGAAGCATAATTGGACTAGAAGTTTTTCCTGCTGACATAAATGCTCACCCATTTCCTCAAGCTCCCCTGTAACGTTGAGGCTTGCAGGAACTGCAGCCTGCCTGTATCCTAAAGCTAGCTATCAGAGGTTGGCAGGTGCTGGTAAGGGGTTCAAGGTCACGTGCTCCCCTGTAGTGGGAGATGTCTATATTTGATCTTTGTGACCTCTTGTAGCAGTCTGAAAGGATGGCATTGACCGAAGCTTCATAAAGACTTGCCCATTTTCCTTTCCTAGAAGGAGGGTCACAGATTTATCACCTTTGTGATAGGAAGAAATGAAAGGGATGGAGAGAACAAAACTTACTGCACTTAAAGTCCTAAGAACCTTGGGGCAAAATTGCAGGGAAATGGGAAATGTTAAATATTATCAAGTTCTGGGCCTAGCACAGTGCCAGTGAAGTAACATGGATGTGCAAGAGACTGGATCTCATCACGTTTATTAACTCACTCATTTACATCTTTTTAAATGTGCTATTTCATTTAATTAACTTTTTTCTTTCTAGTGAAATCTCAACCATCTGATTTTCCTTGGTGCTATAAAAACAAATTTGAGTTGCAGGAACACAAAACCTAGGATTCTTTATTTTAAAAGCAGAACAAAATCTCTGAAATGTTCCACTTTGCCCCAGTTCATATCCTCACTTCACTTGCAACTTGCTATTGCACGGTGAGTTCCTCAAAATGGCAACCATGACTTTCCTATCACTTCTCCATTTGCCTTCCTGAGGAGCTCTGTGCTCGAGTGAAAAGATGCAGACAGCTTGGGTTTCACTACTCTTCAGTGTGGTTTGGTCATGAAAATAGTCACGTAGGAATCAGTACAGTGCAAGGCACAGTGCAGGTATAAATAGTAAGTTATAAAATACTCTTTGAATTCAGGTGACTATAATCAGTTCAGATTTAATGAATTGGACACTTTATGATTTATTTTTGTATCTGGGCAGGACACAAACACTCCCTCACATTCAGAGTAAGTACATTCCAGAATTTTCCTTATCTTGAAAATGTTAGCAATACGCAGAGTACAGTACCAGCATCCATCTTTAAGGCATTTAAAGGCATGCGCACAGTCAAGTCTGTATCATTTACAATTTATATTAAAAAAAAAAATCCAAGGAATTATTTATCCTATGAAATGTTGATTTCTTTACACACTGAATAAAGTTAAGGTGCAGAGAAGGTCTTACTATTCCGCCACTAAGTGATCAGCAACACGGAGGAACTAGAGCAAACTGCACAACGATTCTACCTTAAACGCACAGTTGTTTTGATTCCTGCTCTTCATCAGCCCTGTTACTGGTCAGGTCTCTAAAGAATGGGTAATTTACATTTTTCAGTATTTACATACCATCTGCAAGTGCAGTCAGCACAGGGGCACGGGTTGGTTCGTTTATTTGTTTATTTAAAAGCTTCTATTGAGGAACAAAAGTAATCAAATATATTGCAAACTTGGTAATGTAGCAAGAGTCATCAAAATATTATCTTGCCAGTAGACCTCTAGAACTACTATTAATATGTAACTATTATCTACTCTGTGGTTAGGTGAAGGGTTAATGTGACTCTTGCTACATTGTCTTGTTTGCTTAAGAAGAGACATCTAATTTCCTTGTCTAATTACAGGAAGTACCAGGAGGAGGCCTGAGGTTTGTGAGATTTTTAGTGTTTTTTGTTCATATGTTCTGTTTTCAGAGTAATATCATATGTAGACAACAGTATACCTTTGTTATTTTTTTATGCTGCTTTGTAGTAAGTTAAGAACCACTTCTTATTCATAATGTCTACAAACAAATTTAGCCACTTCACCCTAGAGGATTATCCATTGGGTTTTCCAATGTCTGATTAACAAGTGTCTAGAGATTATTGTTCCCAGGGCTATCAATCTTTTGCTCTACCTTCCTTAATTTTTGTCCAAGACAAATTTAATGACAGCAGTTCTCTTCGTAGTAAGTTCTTAGTTTTTGGGATTTAACTTTTTAGAATTTTTTTAAGAATCTAACATAATTTTCAAGAATCTAACAAACAAAAAAAGACAACATGCAAACCCGAGCAGAAACGCCTACTTCTCATGTGAAAAATCTTCAGATGCTGTAACTGTGTACAGGCATGCTCTTTAAATATGAATTTTATCTCATATTCATTTAATACTGATCTGACATCAGAAGAAGGAAAAAGTATTTAATTCATTATCACCCATCCCTGAATTAGATATATGAATGTGAAAATCTCTGTTACTAATTTTAATTGCACTATTCCCTCTCCACAGGAGACTGTTAAATTGGTTTGGTGAAATAGTAGTGAATCACATCAAAGTAGTAGGATACATTTTATAATATATCTAAATAACTATCCCATTTTCACAGCATGTTGCTGTGTATTTTAAGTATTAATATTATGACTCCAGTTTAGAAGAATGTAACTTTATTTTATTCAAATAAATCTTCCTCGTACTGTATGTTAGCACTGTTAAAAATCAGGCTAAATTCTAAGTGGCTATCAAGTAATAAAGGAGAAACATTTACTGCTGAAGCCAACATGAAAATGTGTTTGCCTAGTCATAAAACACTCATGAAAGGAGCTTGCAGATGCATCATTTTGATGCAATAATGGTCTTTCCCATCTAATCCCACTTCTTTTTCCCTCCTTCAGCTGCAATGTTTATTACCTGAATCTAGAATGGGTTTACTTGTTTGTTCGTTATGCTGTGTTGCAATTCTATCAGGTTAGACACTAACATTTCTCCACAGATTTGCAGCATTATTATTTCTGCTTACCACCAACTCCCACCCAGAAGGGCAACACACTGACAGACATCAACACCACCTTTGTCACCGGTTTCATAAGAATGCAAAGGCCTTGATGACTGAAGAATACCCATCACATTGCAAGAAAATGTGTTTAGGCTGCTAAAACACGTATGTATTTCAATGTTTAATGGCATTGAGTGCTTGTATAACTAAATAAATTCCCACTGTAAATAGCCTCGGGAGTGACTCACCGTAATTTTGGGGAGCATGCAATAGAATGGAAATTACAGTTCTGCAAGGAGTACTATGTATCAGAATGATAATCTAAAGATAAATTTTGAATCAAACTTTGCATCAAGACTGATCATCTTGGTCTAAATTTTCAAAGTTGTTGCAAAATTGTTCTTTAGATTTGAGATTATTTGTGTAGCTGAAGTATTCAATGTTTAGCTGTATTGTATTTTGATGTCTACAGAAACAGGAAGGCATGTATTTCATTATAAAATCTTAAGCAGAAGAATGCTGCAATGCACGATTGAGTCCTGAAATAGGAAGGATAGATTTGCCAGAGACAGAACTTCCACTT
>VXAV01010945.1:51242-61590 GCA_013399715.1 Alectura lathami | reverse complement strand
AAATAAGAAAGGAGCACCCAGATCAAAGATGCAACTCTGATTCAGTGAACATGAACCAGAATGCTTTTTACTCTGTTATTAATACCAAATTAATAACAACAGTCAGCATCATCATTCTCAAAGAACCAAAATCAAATTGTAAAATCAATTCCTTGAACAAATATATTTCTCACCTTCAAAACAATGCTGATTTTTTACCTAGAAATTAGAACCATGAGTAAGACCAGTAAAGTCAAATGACAACAGATTATGGGTGATAGGAAAGTCACATAGCTGGTAACTAGCAATTTCCCTGCAAAATTACATAAAATCCAAATATGAGATTTTCTCATACATTATTTTAAATCATCCCAGGAATTTCAAAAATGAGCAAAATGTAAGCATCATTAAGGGAGGGAAAAGTAAACCCATAACACTCATAAATGGCCATATATATTCTAAGTGTAAGGTATATCCACCATCAAACATCTCAGCCAGTTTGCCTGAACAGTAAGTCCTTCCAGATAGGCAATGGCACATGGGATAAGCTCTGGGAAATATACAACACCTGCAATTGCCTTCATCTTCAATATACAGCATAACCTGAAGTGAGAGCTGCAGGTGTTCAATTCCACTCAGTCTCTGAGCATTGAATAAGCACTAAGAAAGGCAAGAGAGAATATAAAAGAATCAAAACATTTGGGGCTTTCTATTGATATTCACATACATCTGTTACAGGAAATGCAAGACTAGGAATTTGTTATTTATTCAGAGACTAAAAGCATGCAACCTTATTTATGTCACACAAACTGTATTACATAGCTTTAAAAAATTAAATAAAAAAACATCAAAACCACACAACTGCAGTTTTGAAGAAATCAAAGAAAGTCTCCTGAAGTTTCAAAAGCCACTATACTTTCCTGCCAAACTCTGCCCAAGAGAGCCATATAATGCACCCACTTCTTTCTCACAAGTTTAACTCACTCAAGATAAACAGAGGACAGAATGAAATCCTTAGCTTTTCATAGCACCACACAAACTATTGGTCTGCAAAAGCACTCCCACTACCTTAGCTGAAAAATTATACTATGCTATATTGTACAGATAATCCCGTGTCTGCCTAAGAAGCTTGACTGNNAAAATAATAATAATAAATAAATAATTTTCTGGATACTCTTTATTTATTCCGCTACTTTCTGTAAGAAGGCAGTATTTTGCAGACCATTTATAAAATAAGAAATATTTGTCTGTTGCTGACATACCAAAAATGATTATATGAAAGCAAAGGCCTCAGCTGATGAAAGCAGGTTTTACCATTACATGAAGCATTTTATGATCTTTTTCAAAAGCCTCTGAATTGTTTAACCATCTGATTCATGCCCTTACTCCTCAAAATAACAAGTTACTCTCAGTGACAGTTGCTATCTAAATACAGTTTAAGCAGCATTGTAGATCCACATGCTTAACCAATAATGACTATACTCCAGTGGTGTGCAAAGCATAGCAAAACCACATGAGAATTTACTTGTTTTCTTAGCGTGCAGCCGTAGTGCTGTTTGGCTGTTCTCCACATACCCCAGAGCATGTCAGCATTAAATAAGCAGAGATCGCTAGCTTGCTGAAGGGGTTTATAGCAGGTCACTTTTGGAATTTCAGGCTGCATTTGGCCTGAGTCAATAGGTTTTTCTGTTTCCTTCATCAGCTTCCAAATGCAGCTGCTCCTATCAGCTTTTAAGGTGTCTCCTTTTAGCCCTTTTATCCTGTGCTCTGCTTTGCTGCCCTGGATCTCCTCCTGATTTCTCTCTTTTTTTCTTTTTTTCTTTTTTTTTTTTTTTTTCATTTCCTGGTTTACAACTATACTATCAGGAAAGAGAGAGGTTTTAATTCCTGCTGTGTGCTTGGTGCCTGTAGACTGCCCAGAAAGTTTCCTAGCTCTATGAATTATGTTCCAATGTATTTTTGTAAGGCAAGTAACCATAAGACTGAAAACTGAAAAGGAAGCTGCACCCTGAAGGACACAGGAATTCAGTAAGCTTGTAGAGTACAAATGACATTTGTGGGAGAAGCAGAGAGATTAACACCTCCAAAAGAAACACTCGGACTAAAGACAAGGCAGCCAAAATGCAACAGCAGAGGAAGAGATTCTTCCCCTGAAAGAAACTTCCCGGCAACCATCCATCCATAGGGTGGTCCAAGAGTTCAGAGGATGGTCAGAGACATTTTAGACAATGTCCGCTACTGTTCTTGCTCTGGCAACACTCTGTGGAGCATAATATTGCCAAAAACACAAAAATACACTTTCCAAGCTTCCTTTCTTTTTTGTGCTGCCCAGATCACGTACTACCAAAAGCATGTACTGTTCTCTTTGTTGCTGCCTACATGTGTGCAAGTCATTTGCTAACATCTGAATAAAGTATTAGCATCTAAAATTCTTAAGCACTTTAATTGAAATAGGCATTTGTGCTCTGATAGGCCTCATTTATTTGATTGCTGTCCAATGATACTACAATGAATGAAAAACCGTAAAGTATGTGGGCAAAGAAAAATAAAGGCATGAAAAGCGGTGAAGATATTTTCTCCAGCAGATATGGGCTAGACATTTAGGGTTGTGTTACTGTTTTAATGCACTACAAATGTATTCTTCAAAATGTACTTTCTGGCTTAAGAAATCCACACTTAAGAAATTTCCTTAACAAATGCAGAAAAAACTGTAGGGAAATTTCTGGCTTGAAGTTTTTGGTATACAAAAATAAAGCACTGTACAAACATCTACTTCGGCAAGGGCAGAAAAGCTAAAGAAATCTACTGGAAAAAGTCAATTCCAGAAGAGAAGATGAAGCTTTGAGAAAGCTGTAAAAGGTCAGTTCTCCAATATATCACATACAACAGGGACTGGACCACTTGTTTTTGTTATAGCTGCACTTTGAAGAGGCAAAAAAAAAAAAACAGCATTAACTGTTTTTGTTAAAACCTTATATGACCTGGATTCCCCTAAATGGTCATTTATTACAAAAACAAATAGAATTTCATTTTATAGAACCACTACAATAATTTTATTTTGTATAAGCAAAGCACACAATAAAAAAAAAAAGTAACAATTTACCTTTCAGATCTACTTTTAATACCTGTAAATTGAAATGGATGATTTCTATTAGCTATATAAGTTGTTTAAATTGGTGGAAAAGTTGTTTTCAGTTAGTTGACCAAAGACTAGTAGTGTACCCCTATGTTACAATATTTTATTTGTAATCCACTAGGGGAAAAAGTAAGGAGTTCACCTGTTAGCATTTTTCTTTCACCTGAGCTCCTATCTCAAAAACATAGCTTAACCTTAAATGCTTTATTATGTGCTAATGGTGTTTATGTGCACTATAGTAGCAGTTAAATTTTATAGAAATTATATATCTATAGTATCAGTTAGCATTCAGTTAAATTCTTTGTGGGCAAAGTTTTCAGTTACTTTGAAGAACTGCATATGTTTCCATTTAACAGCATCTCATTTCCTCCTCCACTCTCTTGCCTTCTCTATTATCCTCTAGGATAATAAATGCTACATACTTTACAATTAATTTTTAATTGGTAGAAAAAAATCTTAAACAATAATGAGTGCCCAGCACAGAATTTGATTTCACATTATCATACAAAACTAAATGACTATGGAATTTCCACATAACTATCAGCAAAGGAAACAGAAGCAGATACATCACTTAAAATACCTCCATAATCCCACATTCCTTTCCTTTCCTGACAGAGTAGAAAAATGTGGTTTTTTTTTCTATCAAAAAATGCATACATAAAATACATAAATAATTGTTGTAATATATATAACTGTATATTTTCACAATTTAGGCCTTTTTAGCCTCCCCATAAGCCTTGCCGAAAATAAGTGCCCAACAATGTGAAAACCTTGTTCCAGGTCTACTTAGGCTAACACAGAGCTATGCATTTGCCGACATCATTGCACAGAATTCCTCATCACTCACCTGGGCACTGCATAAACTTTTAAAGTCTTTGGCAGTAGCTGCCGCTGCGCAGAATCTTTTGCTGCCATACAGTACTACTGTGGCTTGTTGAAATGAAACTGCTCTTGATACAAAACCTGACACAAAACCCGGCATGACATGACCATTGTGTAGCCAAATATATATAGAGTCATAGAATATCCTGATTTGGGAGGGATCCATGAGGATCGAGTCCACTCCTGACTCCACACAAGACCACCCCAAACCCAAAACCAACATCCAAATGCTCCTTGAGCTCCGGCAGCTTGGGGCAATGACCACTGCCCTGACAAGCCTGTTCCAGGGCTGAAAACCCTCTGGTGCAGAAATTTTTCCTAGCCCCCAGCCTGACCCTCCCCTGACGCAGCTCCAAGCTCTTCCCTCGGGTCCTGACACTGTCTCCAGAGAGCAGAGATCAGCGCCTGCCCTTCCAATCCCCCTCCCATCCCATTAAGACCTAGCACTCACTGACCCATCACATGCAGAGCAGCTGCTGTAGATAGCACAGCACAGATACTATGAAGACAGCAGTATTCCTGGGAGGAGACAGAACTCCTCCCATGCCTCCCACCAAAACTTCCCAGTGACTTGCACAGTTCTGCTGATCAAGTGGGTTTACGGCCTATGTGATGCATCAAACTGTTCAGGCCTTGTTATGTTTTGCTCTGTCTGTATAAAATACATGCTTATTAGCAGAGCTGTATTCTCACAACTGTCCTTGTAGTGAACTTGATGCCACAAGACAACTTTCACAGTTACTCCCTTAGCCTCTCTACCTATCATCCCACCTCTCATTCCTCTCAAAGTACTGAATATGCCACCTAATATTGCTATTTGACTTCCTTGCCCTTTAGAAGGTCACTACACAGGGCATTTTCTTTCTTTGACCATGACACCCCTTCTCTTTTCATGGTTCTGACTATAATTTTTAACTAGAAGTACAAACACAGTGATAGTATGGACAGTTGCACATATGTTGTCCATAACGCAACTTTTTACGGCTCTCTAATCTCCACAGTGAATATTCCTTAAAAACAACCAGGTAAGACTAACATTATTTTTAACTTTAAAAACATAGTCATTCTAATGCTCGGTGATCAAATAATTACTCAAGATTTAGATTTTCTTTTCTTTTTTTTTTTTTTTTTATAACTCTCCTGGATTACATGATCANTTTTTTTTTTTTTTTTTTTTTTTTTTTTTTTTTTTTGCTGGGGATGTTTTGACTGAGATCACCAAGAGAAGATTTTCACTGAATACATCAGACCACATCTCTCACTGAAATTCTCTGCTGTGTGGAAAAAGAGCTGAGCGCCTGCTAAATTTTTGCCCTGCTTGGAGCTACTGGAAGTTTCTCCCTCTTCTCCTAACTGCTTGCTGCCATTGATATGCAGTATTTCAGCTATCTTCCAGATATCTGTGCTTCTGTCACATTTGGTAGAAATTCATAAAAACAACAAAGAGAATAACATGATACGATATCAAAACACCAGAGAATGTAATCATTTATTTTGTATTCAGATATCTAGAGAAAATGTTTGTCTTCTCTTTAACTATCCAAAACAGATAAATGATTTAAATATTTTATCATTAACTCAATTTCTAATGTTTAATTTAAACATTAAAACAATACACTTTACATGAAGGACTACTGCTTAATAACTGCAAATCAGTCTCTTCATATAAAGATGGAATATCTGTAACTTACAATGAGCAATTGAAAAATTTGCTCTCGTGGTGAGAATACAACTAGGAGGTAAACCACAGATATTATTAACTCTAGAATAACCTATGGCCTATAGCAAGAATACATGTAATTTCAGGTCCAAGCATCAATTAACTTTATTTATATGAATAACACATTTATCATGGAAGTGATTTAGAAAGCCTCACTTCAGAGCAGCCAACAGTTGGATAATTCAAATATTTCAGTAACAGGAAGATAGTTAAGTTTGGTCCTGCACTTTCCAAAACCAAATAAGAAACAAGTTATTGGATACTGGAAGGTGCTGTAATCCTGAGGCACTCTTCTTCGGTCCCTTCTCCTAAATCTATTAATCTTTTCCTACTGTTTTGTTTCTTGACAAAAATAATGATCACTTTAAAAAGATTTTTGATTTTTATTTTTCCAAAACCAACCAACAAAAAATCTCAAGTTGTGGGAGAGCAGCATTTAAGATTGAAGCTTTGTGAGTGTGTGACTTGGCCACAAGAAACAGGATGTTAAAGGAGGATGTGCAAGCAGGCAATGTAACCGCAAGGCTTGAGCAGTGTCTGCACAACTTGATGTGTGCTCAAGGCTTGGGACAGTGGAAAATTACAGAGCAGGGCTATATAAACTGGGGCAGAATACCAATAAAGTGATTTTGTATCCACACGATAATGGAGTCCGTGCCTTCATACGTCACATCAAGTAGTTCTACTTAAAACTACAATTACCACTTCATTCTGCACAGCAACATAGATAATATTGCAGTCCCCAGATGACTGAGCTACAGTGTATGAAATGTTACTCACTAAAAAGAAAAAATAAAGATAGACAAGTGAATCTTCAGGAGAGGATATTTAAGCAAGAGCATGAATTTCCTAAACTGAAAAAGGCAGATTATTCCTTAGCTGTTGGGCATAATGGTAAAATCCTTCATCACACAAGGTTTGTAGTTTTGTAATTGGAACGTGCACTAAGAGGGCACTGAAGAGCACAGAGGCCTGGAAGCGATATATCTCAAAATTAAATCAGGAGATATATTCAGGACCTTGACCATAAAGGGGCTAACAGGTCAGCTTCACAATCAANAAAAGAGTTTTGCTCAAGCTTGGTAATGAGACCACTTGGCAGGCCAGTGAGCAAAGCATTACAGTTGTCTAGCTTGGAGGAGATAAAACTCTGAGCCAGCTTCTCATAAACAGACAAGGATAAATACAGACAAAATATGGTTTCATTTTTCAAATGACAGTAGGAAGTCTTAATAATCTGCCCAATGTGATGTTTAAAGGACACTTCAGATTCCAACAGGAATATGGATGTTTAAGTGGTAATCCTGTACTGCGAATAATATATATACATAAAAGCTACATCAAAAATTGAGGTGGCATTAAGCTTATAGCTAGCGCCACAAAATGAAAAACCTTCATTCTACTCGAACTTAACTAAAGAAAATCAACATAACTTATATTTTAATATTTTCCAGGGAACTGATCCAGACAATAAAAGCACAGTTTGGATTTGCTGCTTTAACTGACAAATGAATTAGCATGTCCTCAGCACAGAAATGAAGCCCAGTATCAAGCCAATGATTAATCTGGCCCGAAGGCAGCATACAAATGTTAACTGTAACAAGCCAAAAATAGAACTCTGTAAAACACCAGCCCCAACTATCCCATTGGAAGACCTGAAATCACCCCCACAAACATAACACTGCCTGAGAAACCCATCAGCCTCAGACCAGTTTGAGATGGTGCCTGTCAGAAAACTCAGTAATTTTCTAGGGGGTGAATGAAATGCGAGAAGCAAAATTCTGTAGAGAATCATTTCAGCTGAATGGAATGTCTTCTTTGCCATTCTAAAAATGAACATCTAGACATAAACACAGATCCATAGACAAATGTTAAGTTTTACTCATATTTGCAACCCACTGTTTACAAGATGAAAATGCCTTTAGCAACTTCAGAAGGACAACATAGTTGACAGCACTGGAAGATATACTGAAAAAAATTAAATGATAAGAATTGAGAAATTCTGAGCAAATAGATTTTGAGTTCTCTGATATCAAATAATTCACTTTCTCCCCCTCCTCTCCCCCCAGATTTTAGTCTGCCTATATGACTGACACCTCCTGGATGCATAAATTCAGCTCATTAAGTATTTGTGTAACTCTGGGCATGGGTCTGACTGAAATCAGTGAGGTTGTGCATACATATACAGCCCAAGGTTTATGTCTGTATACCAGCAGTCAGAGCTTATAACTTGGGAAGAAATGTGGTCACTGATGAGAATAATTACCAGGACCCCATGGTCCAAGGCAAGCTGCATTAGCCATGGAATTTCCTAGTGATAATACAAGCAGTCCTTAGATGGAGAGTACGTTTGAGTGTCATGTTTTAACAGATACAGAGCAGAAGTTGTAAAAAACGTTATGATTTGGTTCTTTGCAGCAGTGAATCACTGATTTACAAACATTTCCATTACTGCTCACTCAGAGCAAGAAGAGTTCTTCATTGCTTTCACACACTAAAAGAATTTCCATCCAAATGAAATAGATTCCATATCCGATTTACATCTTATTCTATCAAGATGCTGAAACATATATTCTGATGCTGAAGTTTATATTTGCAGGTTTCTTGTGTTTTATTTCTTCTGGAGTTTCACCAAAGACCTGCCACATTCCATCTTCCTATGGACTGGTTTCAAGATGTTTTGCTAAGTTGGAGTTAATGCAGATAAACATAAAATAAACATTTGAAAACAAGCCAAGCAGGAGTAATAAGGGGAAAAAAAAAAAAAAAGACTCAGCTTAGGGGATTAATACTTTTAATTACTATTTTTTATTTTAGCTGTCTACTTGTAAAACTACAGAGGATGAATAAATTTCAAGACTTGTTCATTCATTTTAAAACCAGAATGACAATTATAACCATCTGTTCTGATCTCCAAAATGAACAGTTTCTCAGGTTTTCCCAAGCAGATCTCTTACCATAAATTCTACTTGAACTAAAGCATTTGATTAGAGACTGATAAACCAGTTTTGAAACACAAACAATACACAGGGACTTGGTTTTGTCAAAAAAAAAAAAAAAACACCAATTTGGTTAAATCACATACATATTCAATGGTAAGTATTTTCTCTTTTCATCTCGGTTGTAAACCTGTTATAGAAATCATGCAAGTATTCTCAGATTAATATTTTAGTAAAAGCTAAATGGAGTTTCCCCACTCCCTTGGCTTAGGTTTGAACTTCTGACAAGTTAAACTTAGTCCACTCTGAAATACTTGGAACACAAAGATCAAGAGAACAAAAAAGAAAGTTTTGCAGTCCTGCAAAACAAGCATCCCTTTCATATAGCTTATGAAGCTTGCCCAAAATTCCTGTGTACTTTACAATATTTATAAGCCAGTCTAGGATACTGTTTCTTGATTTAATAAAAAGCACTTCATCAGATTTAACCAGATGACAAGATTACAAACTTGTGAATTGTCTACTGAGGTTGAAACAGTCGACTTTGAATAATATAAAAAGTAGTTGAAAAGCACACACAAAAGTAATTTTTAAATACACTTTGGCAACATTCTCTCATTTGACGGCTATAATGGTAGAGGCCCATTGGTGGAGTTCATTGGTGATAAAAGACCACCAAGATGTTCAGAAGCCAGAGCATTTGTCTTGTTAGGAGAGGCTGCAAGACTGGGGCTTGTTCAGCCTGGGAAAGATGTGACTTCAGGGGACAGAAAAGCAGATGCCCAGTAGCTATGGGGAGGGTACAGAGACAACGGAGGCTGGCATCTTGCAAACTGTCCCCTTTCTCTCCTGCCATGTACAACAGATGCGGGTGCAAACAACAGAGATTCAAATTCTTCCATTGCAAGGACAGTCTAGCAGTGTCACAAGCTGCACAGGGTGGTTTTGACATCTCTATACTTGGAGGTTTTCAAGACCTGACTGGAAAAGCCCTGAGAGCACCCTGGCAGCTGCTTGAGCAGGAGGTTGGGCTGGAGACCTCCTGAGGTCCCTTCCACCTTCAGCTATGGTAGTCTGATCCAATAGCTGTCATAAAAACATGCTGCACTGAACATTCCCGTTACACTTTAATGCATTAATTTAGAAAAACTATATAGATGCAGAATTCAAAACCATAATATTTCATTGTAACACTGGTAACAGATTCTCAGACTCATTCTTCTTTAAACTATTACTACACATAACTTAGAACGCAACTGGTTTTCTTTTTACCCCCTCAATAACAGAAGGTGTTCCAAGGATTAATAATAACGTGAGCCTTATTGTTAGCTCAAATCCACACAGCTTCAGCTTCCATGCATTAGATCACTACCATTTCTGCTACTGTGTTATCAAGATACTATGGTGAAATCTTTAAACACAGGAATATACTCTCTATAATATTCTATAACAACCATTCCAGTTAGAAAGTAGATAGAAGTATTTACATTCCACACGACTGTTATGAAGTTAACTTATACTTATATTAAGTTATAACATTTCCAATCAAATAAACTGTAGGTCTATGGTCATACAGACATAAACGGACAGTAAAAAGTAAAAATTTTTTTTTTTTTTTAGAAGTTAATACAAAATTTGTTTAAAGAGTTTCTGAGTTTACATTTATATATATATAAACATACATCAGTCTTC
>VXAV01010944.1:212892-225542 GCA_013399715.1 Alectura lathami | reverse complement strand
TTTTTTCCCCCTCCAGCTTTTAATTTCCATTAGTTCCTCTTGTAATATCCGTGCAGTTCTTCCACATTTGCCAGTCTCTCTGTTGGAGGCAATCATGGCTAAAAGCACAGATGCTGAGGAGTCAGGGTAATTCTGTCAGTTCTAAAGAGAGACCAAAGTCTTGCTTCTTCTGCTTTGGCAGAACTTCAGCAATTATTACAATGGTTGGCCACTGAATCAGGAAAATGAGATAACTAGGGAACGTGGGTTGATGACACACAAAATTAGAATTTTCAGGTGATGAGGGCATTCGCTGGCCAGCTACAGAATGTGGAGTGGTGCCCGTGAGCCTTTGAAACAGTTGAGAATTCGTTGAGTAATCAGCAAAACCAGTAGAATTTTCCAACATTGAAAGTTGACCCTCTGGTGGTTATACGTGGGATGGCATCCAGTTCTCGTAAGGACCAGCAGTACCAGAAATTCACCCCAAACTCTGTATCAGCCCTTTACATTGTGATCAGACTGCATTTTTTTCCTTTTGCCTAAGGGTCTCATTCTTTCATTTTTTTTTTTCTTGGCTTGTTCAGGATTTGAATAAGGATCATTAATTCCTGTATTTACGCAACAGCTATGATTGCACTGTGGGCTGAGAAGGTAGGACTTTTAAACCAGAATACAGGCTGAGATTTTTGGGTTGCCTCTTTGACTCCTGCAATATCTGTGTGCTAATTGATTGGGTTTTTTTTTTGTTTGTTTTGTTTTGTTTTTTAAAAGCAAACAATGGAGTTTTTGTAATTCCTAGCCCTTTTTGAAATTTTGATGGCAACTGATGAACCAAGAAACAAAAGCAATAAATATAAAACTGCTAACCTTTACTTATGTCTTCAGTCCTTTAGCTACTTCAGTGACTCCAGCCTCCTTTAGAAGGAAATGGTCAGTCTTACACATAAGTAGAATAAGAGATCAAATTCATGTTATTCTTTATGTTGCACTGAACAAACCTCTGTTACTTATCTTTCCACAAATTTTCCTATGACACCCTCAGGTGTCAGACAATGTTAGGAAAAAAATGCTGGTCAAAACAATATTGGCAGTTATAAGTTAAAATGCATATGATTTAGTTCTTTTTTTTTTTTTTTTTTCCTGATCTGGAAGTAGGATTGGCTTTATCTTCCTTTAAATGGCAGCCATGCTCTATTTTTTCTTCACTTTACAGAGTTTCTTTCCATCTTGTTCTATCTCTTCAAAGTACTTCTTATTTTAGCGATTTGCTTTATTTTATCACACAAATATAAAATTTTCCACTGTATTTTCAGCATGTGATTTGCATTGAAAATCTCAGCTTCTTTTCCCAACACCTATTTTCTCCTGTGTTTCAATACTTAAGTACAAACTTCAAAGGAAAGATTTGCTCAGCAGTGAAGGCTGAGGGATCTGCACATTTAGATACAACTACTTGAGATTTCAAAGACTCCTGTGGGGAAATGAGGACTGAATTGCTCCACAGGACTACTTGTGTTTGTGCCCTGTCTCATAATCTGTGAAAAATTATGTTCACAGACTGATTTAATGTGCAAAGAAGTGTCATTTCTTTCATCTTTTGTGTTCTTAGCTCTTTTCTTTATATTTGCAAGGCACATTGCAAGGCTTGATCCATGAACAGGACTACCTCCATACATACAAATTAATATCAACCACTGTTTATTGATAAAAAATGTAATACTTTAATTTACAGAAGATATACTGCTATGTATCTAGCACGCATTCTTCTAGATTTTGTTTTTAATAACCATGACTGATCATTTCAAATTATTTTCTGATATTGCTTGGGGAATTACTGGCCTATAGTTCCTGCAATCCTTCCTCACACTTCTTTTAATAATAGATTTTTTTTTTACCTTTGCCGTAGTGCAGAAGAGTAGCTGATTATAATGAGAGTGCAAAGTCTGTAGACAACCAACCCCATTACAGAGAAAATCTGATGGATGTAGTAAAATGCCAGCTCCATTAGGAGCTCTTCAGTGATCAGGAAGTAGGGATGGGTAAGAGGGAGTTGTACACAATGAAAACAAGGACATATTGCTAAAAAACTGCTTGGAAGAATAGCACATGATGGAAGGATAAACACAGAAGACTATGTCACAAAATGATATACAGCTGGAAGAAAGCATAAAAGGCAATCAGGAAGTGCTCTGAAATGCATTCGATACAATAACGAGATGGGAGAAAGAAGGACTCATTATTTAAAGGAGGAAAGCGAGCTATTGAAGGTGACAGAGAAAGCTCAAGTTTTCTTGCTTCAGTGTTGTTGCTTTATTCTATATAAAGAGGTTAATTGAGATCAGACACTTAACACGGTTATAATTAATAACAAGGGATGAAGAATGCAGGCCACATTAGGAGAAGAACAGGCTAACAATATTAAGATAAAGTAGATCTTTAATGTTATCTGTCCCTGCTAAGAATCACTTAAAGCAACTGGTTTAGGCAGTTTTCTTGGAAGACTCATGAGGACTCAGTGGACTGAAAAAAAAAAGGGAAAAAACTAATACCCATTAGTGGGGAGAGGTAGGGGAATGGAGAAGATTAAAGGAGGTGCAGACCCAATAGTACATGTAACACTGATGTCTGGAAAAATATTCACCCAATGGTGATACATCATTAAGTAATCAATTTGTAAGATCCTCAAGCCTAATTAAGTAATAATGAACATCCAACATTTGTTAGTCAAAAACAGGTTTTAATCACAACAACCTTCTTTCTTAATAGGACAAATTTGCTGAGAAACACAAAAAGGAGATGCAATCTATTTTGGTTTTGGTAATGCTTATGACTTAGTTTGCTGATGAGATTACTACAGCAAACTGGAAAACTTGCTATATTGGAAATGTACAATTGGACAAAAAACACACAAACAAAAAAACCCTTTAAGAATAGTTATTGAGTTCAGCCCCAAAGCAAAGAGAGCTTTTCAGTTAACACAATGGTTTCTTCTACTACTTTACATTTCTCTGATACCAAAATCAAACATTTCTCCAATCCATTCAGAAATTTGTAGTGAGTGCCCTCTAGTCCTAAACCAAATTTGACAATAGTTGGAACAAGGCTAAGACCACAATATATTTCAGTACAGTATTTTTCAGTACAGATTCAGCTTTATTACATGGGCATCAACAAGCAGTTTTACTAGAAAATTGAAAAAGATTTGCCCTTCTATCTGACTAAAAATTGAAGCTGATTTCAAACAAAAATTTTTCTTTGTATATCTTAACACATTTTTCCCTCCTAGGAGGTTTGAACAAGAGCTTGTTCTACACTTACCGCTAGCCTGGGTCTTAACTGTAAAAATGAAGACAAGAAAGGAAAACTAACAATCAACAATGACAGCAAAATCCAACATGTTGCATACAAAAGAAAATGAAGAAGTGTTCAATCTCTTCAGAAGAAACAGAACTTTTAACTGACTGTGTCCTTTTGCATCCTGTATCCTAAAATATCAAGGAAAATTTTTAAAATGACAGTACTTCACCGCAATAGTACTAATGTTAAAAGCTGTGCTACCCAACTGTGTGCATCAGCTGGAATCACGAAACCTGGTAGCACAAGCTATTTGTATTTTGCTTGTGGAAAAGAGTGTCTTTGCCCTACTCTAGTGCAGCAAAACATGTTTCAGGAAACAGAACACAATGTTTAAACCCCCTTCAGGCTGGAAACAGTATACTTCTTTTGTTTTCTGATCACCCCTGAAATAAGAATATCTTAGTACAGAAGCTACACACAATAAATTGTGTTGAACAAAGTCGTCAGAGATATTTAGTGGAGTTACAACCCCACTATTTTCCATCAACAACATAGGGAGGATATATTCAAAGGAAAAAATATTAAGACTGTTTCTACACTGAGAAAATATTAAGAATTTTTCTACATTGATTTGCCAAAATACATTTGGCTTGTCCTATTCTTTAGCAATAGAAAAGGCTGTACTTCTTTGGCCTCTGTTTTATGGAAAACAAAGAGAAAAACAGATACACTGGACTGAAAGTATGTACTGGGGATGCAGATAAGATCATTCTATTAATTCAACAACAAACTTCACACAGCCACTTTAGAGAAGTCCCTTGTCAACAGTCAGAACTGTGGGGTAATTTTTCTTTAATCTAGAATTAACCTCAAATAAGCCACTGTTTCGAATAAGGAGGATAGACCTAAAATGCTGATCAGACAATTATTTTGTTCTGGCAAAAATAACAAATTTGCAAAGAAGAATACACATTTTTATGATATTCCACATTATCAATGAAAATTTATTTTTAAAACTATGACTGGTAGGGAATGGGACTAAAGTATCAAAAATAAATTGAAGTGGAAAATTCTTTTTAATAAGGACATATATGAACAAATTTAGAGCTACAGAGAAAATTAGTACTTCTATTTATTCCTCTCCTTCATCCCAAGTAATATCTTGGTGTTCCAGTTTTATGTATGATTTTTTATTCATATTTTCCATTATCTTATCTTTTAAAAACTGTTTATTATAATCCCTCCCTTTATGCTTGATAAATACAATGTAGCAATAGTGTTTGGAACAGAGTGAATGCCAGGAAGCAGATGCTTGAAAATAAGTTTAGGCAACTAGAAACAGACAACAGTATGCTGCAGCACAATATTAGCCATTTAACAATTTCTTGCTAATAAAGTCATGATTCATTTTTTTTTTTTTATGAGAAAAAAATTTTAGTTATAGGGACTGGCACCATGAGGTGAAATGCTGTAACGCTGATTCTGGGAGATCAGGATACAACTCTGACTCTGGACTGAATCACATCACTCTAAGTTAAAAGCTGCAAGGGATTTTTTAACCTAACTCATATTAGTTAATTTTGATTCCTATGCTGAAGGTCCGTACCCCAGTGATACCACATCAAAGATTTTTACTGTCCACTCAACAAGAATGAACTTAAAACAACTGTAACTGAAAAGCCCAAAGCAGGATGAGAATGGTTGGTGTCAACACAAGCCCAGCCTGGAAGCTGAAACCCTACTGCTTTTCCCATAGATTGCTTTTCCTTGAAGCATCTTTCAACTTTAGTAAACCTGTTCCAGATATTAAATGCAACAACTAGCTGACAAGTCCTAACTCTATTCCTCAGAACACCAAAATATACAGAATTTCCTTATACTACCTTACACATCATAAGACAGTTGCTACAAACATTATCAAGTATTTCCTTTCTCTCATTCCTCCTGTTCCAAGAACATACAATTACTTGAGTAAAAATCAGGGAATACCAAAAGTAGCCTTCTTCAGTTCAGTAAAACTTAATTGAATTGTAAGTCAAGTTCCAGGCCTGGGTACTCACAGGCCTGGCTGTCCCTGCCTGGCTGCCCAGTGCCTCCTCCACCCTGCCCTTGGCCCACAACTGCTTTTCAGTCGTCCAGGACTGTCAGTCCCTGTTCCAGTGAAGTCTCAGTGCTGCTAGTCTCCAGCCCAATCTCCTGGACGCATATAGACCTTGGCTGAAGGAAGCTTGTCTCCTGAACAGAGAAACCCCTGGGTCATACGTGTTAGCCCTGTATCCAACCCCAACTCTTTCAGCTCCTGATGGGAGCCCCTGGACAGCCTCTGGCCCTGGTTCATCACTTCCCATGTTGGGCAATGCTGATGCATGTGTTACAGCCTGCAGGTTTTTCCACTGTGGTCATACCCTGCGGGATGGTACCTAATGGCGTCCTGCACTGGGGTCAGCCTCAGCTCCCTAGTTGTCCCGCTTCAGGAGTGCTTGGCTGTCACTGTGCCATGACTATTAGTCTGGAGTGTGGAGGCTGAGAGGAGGCAATATCTTCCTTCAGCCAGAGTCCTACACAGAAATTGCTGCTCCTGAGTGTAACAGGAGGCCTCATCCCCCTGCCATCCTGAGCCAGCCCCATGGGGCATCCTCTCCTGGGGCAGAATCTATGCTGAACATCCCCCTATCCCTACCTCTACTCTGACAGCACAGTCCTAGTGAGGGCTGATCCAGACTCAGAACTAAACAGTGATGTGTCCAGTGTTTTGGTCATTTATGGCTTGTAAAATGGACTGAGTGCTTCTCTTTAAGTAGAATGCAGAAAGAAGCCTTACTCAACAGGTGTTTATTAATAGGTCAATTTAATACACTGCAGGAAGTGACATGTGAAATGAAGTGGGAGTAAGGGTGAAGAGAAAGGAGTTCTGATGCCACTACAACTTGCATTAACTGTAAGTCACACTGACAATTCAGGAAAGAGATTAAATGAAAAATAGAACTGAAACTACAGTCTACATCTGACACCTAAGGGGAGTTTCCCCAGGTCAACAATGAGCCAACCAGGCCAGGAGATTTTTTTGAATAACAGTTGCTCATGTGATTACTACAAAATAAATAATAATAAAAAAAATAAAAATAAAAATAAAAATAAAAATAAAAAGAGAAAGAAAGAAAGAAAAAAAGAAACAGAAAAATCAGGTCAGTCATGAGTGCTAGCAACATTTTTTTTGTTGTTGTTATTTGTTTGTTTGTTTTGTTGGCACTAAAATCATGCCAGCAACAATTACAATATTAGTTCATCAGTTTGGGACATTTTTGAATATATTTTTTTAAACTGTCATATCTTTAAAATAAAAGGAATATATATTTTTTTGAAGTATGACTAAGATACGAAAAGATATAATTATTTCCCACCCTCTGTGATTCTGTTCCACAAAAGGAACTGTTCTGCAGTTTCTACTCAAACTTTCCCATCTTTTGTTATCTTCATTTCTTCCTATTTCACGTAGACACAGATGTTTACTTTCCTTTACTTTTACTTTTTTTCTTTTGTTTTCTTATTTTTATTCCCTCTAGTTTCTGCATCATTTCAAGCTTGATTCTCTCTGATCTTGTATCATTTTCCCTTCTCTCATTTCCTATCTTCCTGGAACTCAACTTCTCATCACTTTTCTGCATACTTTGTACCCTCCTTCTTCATGTCTTCTTTTCCTACTCATAACCTTCATCTTCCACATTAGTACAATCACCATATGATGAAGAAATGGAAAGATAAAGAAGAGGAAAGACCTACACTGTATGAAACCTGTCTGTCTCTCCCTTCTTCTGGCCCCTAAACAGTAACAATAATCCAAGGACTTCTTTTTTTAAAGGGTAGGAGGCTGTATCATCCACTCCTCCCTGATAGGAAAAAAAAAAAAAAAAAAAAAAAAAAAAAAAAAAAAAAAAAAAACTGGCAAAGCAAAAAACATTTGGAAAACGGAGCTCATTATGTCAAAGACTTGATATTCCTCCTGTTTCCAAACATGTCACATGTCAGGGGTCCCAGAAATTCCTTCAGGAATATGGGTGACAGCTTCAAGCTATGTTACTGCTGAGTCATTGCTGTCACTGCTTCTGAGTAAGGTGAGTCGTTATGAGTGAGCAATGTGTTTTAGTTGAGTGAAATTGTCAAACTGTGTAGTTGGTGATATTTTTTTAAAAAAGCTCAAGCCCCCCTTGCCCCCCCCTTCATGTCTCTGAAACACTTTACTTTCAGGCATAGCTACAATATAGAAGAAAACAGAGGTTTTCTGGTGGAGCAGTTCCATTGATATCCATAACACATCACTTACAAGACCACTGCGTGGGCACTCTCAACCCCAGGTTCCAGCTAAGAATATCCAAATGTCTCTCTCCACAGAGTGCCTAGTCTCAGCACAGTAGGATCTTCTGAGTTGCACAGCATTGATCAGCTTCATTTTTGTGGGCTTTCTGAACATTCATTGAGCCAGAAAGACTTACTTTAGAGCATGAGAGGGGAGACATGCATGTTATAACTGCTGGTCCTCCCTCCTGAGAGCACCGCACCATGGGAATACAGAAATATTCTCATTTTCTTCCCACTCATCATTGAAATTGATGCAAGAATTTCTACTGACTTGAGGCTTCAATAAGCTACTGTGTAATTATATTACCGTACTTTATAATGTTAAACTTTTATATTCTATACTGTAATTATACATTACAGAATTAATTGCATGTAATTGTGCTAGCACGTCTTTAATAAGATTTACCAAGCATTCTTCAAGTAAATTACAAGGAATGATCGCAACATGGTAAGGATGCAGTGTGACATCGATTTTTGGAACACCTGAATGGGAGAGATTTTGTATTTTATGCCACCTACAGCAGTATCTCATGAGTCAATTCAGAAGAGCATGTGCACGACCATGATCGCCTAGCCTAGACATCACTTAAACAAATGTGCTCTCAAGTGCTGCCTTAAAGCAGAATTTTTTCTGCACCAGGCCTTAAGCTTTCCATGTCTGTGCATGCCTGTCTACAAGAAAGTATAATGTACTGTATACCCTAGGCATGGTGGAAGGCTTAATCTTGGACAGTATAAAATGTCTACAGTCTTTGAAATATCTGAAAAAACTCACCTTGGTTGCTAATATTCAGAAAATCAGTCCAAAGTATTTCATCTTCCTATAGTACTTTAAATTGTACCTTAAAGAGTCTTTATACTGTGCCTCCTAGTTTTCCCTCAAATAGCTGCTCTCAGACACAAAGTTTTCCAAGGTAGAGACTGTTTTCCTTTGTGACTTCTGTAAATCATTAGGCACGATACAGGTACTTAATACAGTATTGGGCCAGAGAGAACTGAAGTGTTGAAAATGAAGAAGGGAACATCCAGAATGGGATGTCTGACACACTGCTGTACAAGCAGTGTATTGCTCACTCCAGACAATGTTTTTTTTCTGCACCTTGCAAGTACAGTGAATCATCCATACCCTAAAGGGGCAATAATATTTTCCTCTAGTAATTTAATTTATCAAACAACAAAACAGAACAATACATTTTGAAATTACGGCTAGCAAAGATCTTAAGAAATTCCTTACTGTTGGTTCAGAGGTGCATAACACTTGTAACAACTCATTAGAAATATTAGCTATGAAATCATGCCAGAAAAACCTCAATAATATGTGTATTAACATAAGAACAGAACACACAGGTTTAATCCTCCAGACTTATGTACTTATGTATTTAAATGGGTTCCACTTATAATTAAATTTCACACTGTTTCTGACAGGAAGAAAAAGAAATAGCTTCTATTGCTGCTAATGTATTTGCCACACCATTTCGGCAGTTTTGATCAACCTTGTCATTTCAGGCATCCAGTAGTTTTTGTACTGATTCAAGCATTAATCAGAACACATTTTTATTTCAGAATTAGCATACCAAAACTGTTTTGTAAGTTATCATGCTAATATGTTCTATCAAAGACTAAATTAACATTTTACCTCGGTTAACCAGAGGCAATGCTTCATATACAATTCAGATGATGTTGCCAAACTTTTCACATTACCAGCTGCTTAAATCTGAGGGTACTTGATATCTGTGGACCTAAGATACATCTTTGGCAAATGACCAAACAAAAACCTCTCGACTCCCAGTCTAATACTGGTTTTCTCAGAGCTTATGAAGCCCCACGCTTTTCTAGAGCTTTACAGTGCTTCCAGTCACTACTGGAGGTGAGGTAAGGCACAATTCCCCAAACAACCACCATGTAAAATCCCTTTCCTTCTTCACCTTCTTTCATTTCTCAGTCTTCTTTAAATCTCTTTAAATATGAACAAGGATAGGAGAGAATGAGGAAGGAAGGAATGGCTAACCTGCCATATCTGAACTACTTTCCTTTCCTAGGAGTAAAAGACAAAATAATAAGACTTTTTCTTCTCTCCATTGTCTTCTAATGCAAATTGCTAAAGTTCCTCTAAAGCAACTGTTCAGTACAAATGGTTACCATGAAGCATTACTGTTTTGCTGGCAAAATTCTTGGATCTTAACCCAGGGATGTCCTATTGCAAGTATCCCAATTTCATCATACTTATAAATACATGGATCATGCATGCAGCTGCTAACTGCCAAAAAGTATTTGCATCATGCAAGTCAAACTTTCTGGACTTCTATAAGATCTGAATAATAATATTAAGCAGAATGCCTGAGAAACTGTGCCAGTAGAAGATCCCACCTTCCAGACATGTAAGGAATGTTTTGCCAGGAATCTGAGAGCAATTTTCCCCTCCCGCCCCCTCTGATGAATGGAGAGGGAGAACTGGCCTCCTCTGATGTGGAGAAGGCTGAGGTACTTAAGGAGTTCTTTGCCTCAGTCTTCACTGCCAGTCAGGCTGCCCAGGACTCTCATGTTCCTGAACTTCCAAGTGGGAATGGGGGGAGCAAAATCCTTCCCATCTTAAGAGTAGAGCAAGTCTGATACCACCTTATGAGACTGAATGTTTACAGGTCTAAGGGGCCAGACAGGATGCATCCCAGGGTCTTGAAGGAGTTGGCTGATGTGGTTTCCAAGCCACTCTCCATCATATTTGAAAAGTTGTGGCTGTCAGGTGAGGCTCCCGGTGACTGGAAAAAGGGAAACATCACTCCCATTTTTAAGAAAGTGAAAAAGGAAGACCCAGGGAACTACAGGCCGGTGAGCCTCACGTCTGTGCCTGGGAAGATCATGGAGCGGATCCTCCTGGAGGAGATGCTAAGGCACATGCGAGATGAGGAGGTGATGAGAGACAGCCAGCACGGCTTCACCAGGGGCAGGTTGTGCCTGACCAATCTGGTGGCCTTCTAAGATGGAGTGACAGCATCGGTGGACCAAGGGAGGGCGACGGATGTCGTCTACCTGGACTTGTGCAAGGCCTTTGACACGGTCCCGCACCATCTTCTTATCTCTAAACTGGAGAGATATGGATTTGATGGGTGGATGTTCGCTGGATAAAGGATGCATCTAATCAACAGAGAGAATTTAAAAAACCTTACTGCACACACTGCACTTTTGGGAGCTCAGCTACCATTGAATCACTAGGTCTACATGTTTTCCAGTGCAAATATCAGTATCACTGTTGATCTAACGCACTGTAATTGCCGCTCATTTATGAAACAAATGCTAAATACTACTACAACACTTCACTCATAAGGTACAACACAGCACACAAGGGAACAGTAACAGAGCATGAAGTATTTGACTAACAAGCCACCAGCCAAGGCTTCTTACACTGTCATTAGTACGAAAGAAACTACCCATGTAGTAGTTCAATGATCTTTGCATCAGCTCATCCACCACAGTGTGATCTGACTTGCAGAAGAAGCAAAGTCCAGAGACTTGCTTCTTTTCGGCCTCTTGAGCTGTTTGTTTTTGCATTATGCTTTCAAAGCTGCCTCTGCCTGGGAAAAAAATCAAACTCCTGTTTTCAGAAGAAATCGTTCATCAAGACACTTTAAAAAAAAAATCACATTAATCAGGGAGTCATAATAGTTAACCCATTGGTGGTGTGAGATGGGGATAATTAAATAGGTTTCTTTAAGCCAGAAAATAAAATGTCCCAGAGTTCTCCCTGTAGAGGGAAAATGGGCTCTCTGAAGGGCAATTGAGACCAGACTCTGAAACACAGGTGATCTGACTTACCCCCTAATGGAGCCTGTTGATTGTAAGTCAGCTTTTCTCAAGCTCCCTGCAAGCCTGACCTTTTCTGGTTTTTATTGCCATTGTGCTATCTCCATCCCCAAAGAGACGAAAAGCTTCTACCTTTGACTGATGGCAGCAACTTCTTTCCTAGGGAGTAAGGGAGGGAAAAGCAGATGTAATTATTGGGAACAACTTAGTTCATTTTCCCTCATCACACAGGAGATAAGCTGATGTCTGCAATTAGGGGTTATTAGCTGTTCCCTAGATGGCATAAACAGTAGTAACTAGTGGTTGCAGCTGCTTTGTACTCCTTTACACAGGAGAAATTGAGCAGCTACTAGTAATAAATTAGCGGAATTTAGTTTTGATTTAACATTTATGCTTTTCTTTTTTTAGTTACTAATAATATTTTAACCCTTTTTAAATGTTTCTTTCTTTCATCACAGCACATATCTCTTTGATAAACTCTGCTGCTAACAGACTAAAATTCACCTTTGAAGGTAGCTTTATTTCCACAAACCTTCTATCTTTAGATCAGCATTATACCTTGTTTATACAGATAAGATTTAGGTGATAATCCTATTCAATGACCAATATGTTGCTCACATGTTTTGTTTTACTTCTCCGTCTGTGGAAGCTCAGCTCTGTAGGGAAGAAGGAACAAGTTGCAATTACTGGCTGCAGATATAAATATGCATCTCCAAACCCTAGAAGAAAGCGAGCCACTTCAACCATTAAAGTTGTCTAACAGTGTAAACGTTTGAAGCCTGTAATGACAGCCTGTTCTCATTTCCCTGCCTGCAGAAATTGGACTGCTGGCTGCTATCAATTAGCACATCCCAACACTTCCTAGGTATGTGGCTGCCAGTGATCCCATATTCATGTGTCAGGATAGAAGCTATGTTCATCTGAATGTCTGTCCTTGGTGCTCCTAAGCATGATGACAATATGGGTTGCTAAAACTCTGTCTGGCACTTCACTGAGCAGCAGCTTGTAATAATGATAATACTAACACATCTTTATTACAAGCTAATATAATGAATGGAATCTATTTCTATCTGGAGACTGTAAGGCTACACCAGAAAAAGATGGTTTTCAGCTTGATATCTTTTTTCCATGTCCAACTCCTAATTTAAGGATTAAAAAGTTAGTCAAACTCTCACATTTCGTTTACAAAAAGCACGGCTATTCTTTTTTTTTTTTTT
>VXAV01010944.1:190013-206229 GCA_013399715.1 Alectura lathami | reverse complement strand
AAAAAGAGAAAAAAAAAAAAAAAGAGAGAGAGAGAGATCAGGTAGGAAGCTATATGGCAGCTTCACCATTTGGTATACCCAAACGAGAAATTAGCAACACGGTAAACTGCAGCTCATCATGTCATACTCTTGAATTTTGAATTATGCATACCTCATTGCCCCAGCTTGAAGCAGAGGACTGAATTAAAAGATGTGAGATAATGCTTATAGGACAATTCTCGTTCTCCATGTAGTCCATAGCAAAATTTATTTCTAAGGCATAAAATGAGGTTGCATAATAAAATCTTTCTTGAGTAGACCAAATATTGACCTTCTCTGTTCCTAAATTGTTTCCAAGTTCAGGAACATGCAGGTGATTGAGTAAAGAAAAGTAAGGATACTCATGGTGTCTAAATCTCTTCCTGTAGCTTCAGGTCTCTGACTCAACAGATGATTGGCTATTGCCCCACCAGGTAAGCAAAATGTAGTCCAAGTGCTCATAAGGCCTTTGCACTACTGTATGTGTACAGATGGTACTAAGTACCTGTGTGTCTGACCTAGAAATCTATCTATTCTGAGGTCCCTTTAAAACATTTACTCACTCTCTTTGGAAACTTAAATGAAAATAAAAGCTTTTTGCTTCCCTTATTTTTTTAAAAAGACTCCACTTTTAAAAAGTCTTTTTGAAAAGTCTACCAACCACTGTTAAAGTTTCACACAGTGAAGTAGCTAAAAATCCTCTGCTGAAACTCTGTTTCAGGAAGGACAGAAGAGAAATAAGTAAGGAAAGAAGGAAGGAGAAAAAGAAAGACATCTCACTTTCATTGTCTGAAAAAGAGGAGCAAGGTGGGATTAAAGCATCGGATGAGACAATTCAGACACAAAGCACAAGTGACAGGTTCATCACACATCCAAGCAGTGGTTTCTTCTGGCTGATTTTTGGCGGCTGCTTCAGGAAGTGAAACCACTTGTTGTAGCTTTTACCAGCCAATGGCTGAGAGCAAAACCAAGCATCCATCACTCCCACGAAAAGCACTCTATCCCCCATTAGCAGGGATCCTTGTGCTATAGGTCTGCAGCATAGAGGATGAGTCTATTCTCAGCTAAATTGCACTATTTTCAGAAATTGTTTATAAGATTGCTGATAGAGAATGAGACCAAAGAAAAAAAAAAAAAAAAAACACAAAAGCTTTGGTTTAGTAATAATGAGGACTGCAAGTAGAAACTTGCCATAAATATGTCTTTTATTTTGCTTTGTATATGTTTGTTTTTATTCCATTTTATTTTTCTTCTTTTTTAAATACCTGAGTTGTCATCATTCAATTTGCAAATGTTCAAATTGCCGTTTTAACTCAAAAACCACACCCCAAATCAATATAAAATGCAGTTATAAACCTTTAGTATCATTACAAATTTAAATGATAACATCTTACGTAACTTCAGCTAAATGTAATATATAACTGGTAAAAATATTCTATACTACTTGTAAGTGAAGATGTAAACAAGACAAAGAATTGATAGGAATCAGTTGCAAATGTAAAATTGATTTCCAGTTGGCCAAAACTTCACAGAAAAGCTAGCTAATACGAGCTAATTAAACAAGTGTCACAAAGTGAACAAACAAATCCTTCCCTCCCAGTCCTTCATTTTCTTTTGAGACCCTGCAAGCTCTGAAGTGTGAATCCATTCACTGGTCATTTAACAAAACAATAGGTTTTAGAGACCAGCCTTGCTCAGACTCTAAACAGAAGGGAGACCAATTTCATAAAATAAAGCCTTCAGCGATGGTGACTTCTATCACAGCACATTACCTCCTCAGCCTACTGGCACAGCTGTCTGAGAGGCTTTCCTGTGAACCAGACCAGAAACTGATCCAACTGGAAGTAATCCCATGGATTTTTTTTCCATTTTCTTTTTTCTTCTCCTCAAGCCAGATCACTTCCCCTGTACAGATCACAGAAGGACTAGGAATGCACAGGGAGGTGACAGTTGACCCTGACCTGTCTTGCTGCTGGGTACTTCAAAAGTGCTTGGCCACAGCCTAGGGACTTCTTTTTGAGGCCTGCTCCTTTCAAACAAGTGTAGATTACACGTGCAAAAGTACTCATAGATATAGGCATTAAAAGCAAGTTCCAGAACCACTGAGCACTGGAGCATAGTGCAGCCTGTAGCACAAATAAGACTGTTCCTTCTCAAGGACTGAATTGCATAACATTGATACTACAGCCTTGCGTAGAAGCAAGTTTACAGCAGCTGAGCCCAGACTGTTGGATGCTCTAGGCTTTGTTGGCACTTAGTGGAGAAGAGGAAGCTCAAGGGAAGCACACAAATGTTTTCAGTATACTCTGCTACATGTAGCCTCAAATACAAAAATCTTTGCCTTACTTGGAAAAGCTGAGCTGTAACAGATTTATAACGCGAGGTTGTGAGGAAATCTGTCTTGAAAACGTGTACTTAACTGATGGTGCAGACATGCTGAGTGTTATTCTGCTAAGAACAGTTTGCTCCTGCAACATTCATTTATTGCTTCAGGGGGTTTAAATATCATTACTTGTGGCCTAGATGATCGCAGGTATTCAGGCTTATACAAGAAATATAATCTTTCCACCATGCTATTTCACTGGTGGAACAATGTGATTTATCCAAAGTCACCTGAAGATACAACAGCAATCAGCCTCACCTGCCTTATTCCCAAAAATGCAGCCAGCCTTCATAGTAGATGCCAAATACACAATAGATGCTAGAAGTAGAAATTGATTCCTCGACCAAATTCTGTTTATCGCTATAAGCAGTTTGCATGGATAACAGCTTGTTGTGTGGTTGATGATTCGTTAAGATGTCTTACTAGATCATCCTTGTGGAAAAAATCAGAAGTCTTACTTGGACTGCTTGTGCGACAAGCCTGTGAGGTTGGTGAGGTGACTATTTTGAATAACTCATTGGCAATTAAAACACTGGACTTCTAAACCAAAGCATCAAATTCAGTGACAGGTGGCAGACAGCCCCACATAGAGAAAAAGGAGTTGTGGAGAAAGGCATCAAATAATCATCTGTGAGTTATGCTCATTGTCCAAAAATAATGTGACATCACTGAAGCCAAGTATACAGTCTTGATAGCATCTGTACTGTCTGGCATTATCTGCACTTGTTCTTTTGTCTAGTGATGATGATCTCAGCCTGAATTCTCATTTACACAAAGATTATTTATACAACTTGACCATTACAAAAGTTGCGTACTTTTCATTGACACCTGCTGTGAGATTGTTTTTCACTGGTAGTCCAGTAAAAAACAGTATTAGATAAATGGAGATAAGATCCCTTTTTTACCATGTGTACCTCACTCTTGAACATATGTTACAGAGTCTAAAATGCTTTGCCATGACAAGCAATCCACTGTGGAACAGATGATGAATCAGTTATAAAGTTTTACTGCTCTTGGCTAAGTATAAGAAATGGCATGAACAGTGAGCATATTTTAAGATTTATTCAAGTATGATCATTGAAATTCTCATGTTCTTTGCAGGAGATGAGAGGAAATATAGAGTTGCATGTTTTTTAATAAAAATGAGACATCCTTTGAAAGGATTTGCTCTATTTTCTCCATTTTGTAGTATTAACTACAAAGTAGTTTGGCAGAGTTATGTTTAAATGACATTCTGTCTCTTGCCACTACGTATAACTTGGGGGAAATAAATGTTTGTGAGATTCTCCTTACTGATACAGTGATCTTGGGTACTATCGCAAGACTGCCCATGTCAAGGAAGCAGGAGGAGATGGGAACTGCCAAGGACCAGACAACCCTACAGGTCATTCTGTGGGATTTCTCTGTATGTTTGACTTAGCTCCCTGTTATATTAGTGAGGCATAGCTGCTGACACAACTGCTTACTTTGTCACCACTGTTTGCTCTCTGCTATTTAATTTCCTTTCTGGGCTTCTCTAAGGGAAAGAACTTCACAGTACATTCCCTATACCAATAAAGTACTGATAATTACAAAATAAGCTCTGTGTTGATGCAGTTACCACAATTTGTTATGAAATCTATTTTAAGCCAGAGGCTTTTCTTAAATCTGAACCCTTCACTCCCAGGAATAAACTGCAATGAGAATGAAGCAATCACCTCTCCCTTTTAGGACAACATTATTTGATTTCCATTAAAAGCTGTCATTTCACTGGTTTGCACTCACAGCAGACAGCTGTCATCAGCTATCTTCTCCCTATCGCTCCTTCCTTCTTTCAAATCCTAATGACTACTTTTTCCTGTTTTGGTCAATGTCAGGATGTTGACATTGAATGACTCCTGTTTGAATTTTGTGCAAAGCTGCTGCCTGATAGTTATCTGATCAGTCCACATCAGCAAAACTCAGCCTATGTGAAAGTCAAACAGAGAAACTCAGCAATTGGGAAAAATAATTTGTGTGTTTTTCTTTTGCACTATAATAATGCAAGTGCTCACTGATTGGAAGGTGTTTACTTCCCCTGATGTTAGATACATTAACTTTTTTGTTTTAATCAGAGAGAATACCAGTCCTCATCTAATCTAATGTGCTGACTTAGCTTTACAGAGTCAAGATGGTCATCTTTCCCCTCTGCAATCAGAGCACTGGGAATCAGGCTTTATGCTCGTGAAGTCAGAACTTGCCATCCACAAAGAACTAAAGAGAAAAAGTGATTGAAACAAAGCTGCACTATCAGCAACATTTGCTTCTTAATTTTGAATCTGCAAAAGACCACATAACTTTACACAATTCACACATTTTAATATCAGGATTATTGGTATTGTTTTGCATAGTAAATTACAGCTCCCTGTCCAGCATATTCCTCTTATGGCAATTTATCACAATGATATAATTTAAAAGAGGCTTTCTCCAATTTCATTTGTTACCATTGACAAGAAGACAAAGTCTGAAAAAGATACCTAGCTAAATACATTCCCATTGATTTATTTTGTCATAATATAAAGTTTTCCCCAAATTTAGCATAACAAAATGGTTAAAATCTAGATGGCATTTTTTAGAGTAATAACTCCACAAATATTCCATGCCAACTCTAGGAAAATAAGCTGATTGTGTACAGATGTTAAGCAACATTAAACCATTGGCCCACAGATATGAATATTCATAAAATACTACAGGCAGCAACATGCTATTCTCCTGTTAACAGTGACAGCATCATTTTCCTGTACCTATAAGCAATGCTGGAGCATCTCCCAGACAAGCATTGCCCACAAGTTTTGGGTTAAATACCATAGCATTAGACCTACAATTTCAGCTATTCAAGGTTTAAAAGTGCACGGTGTTTGGAGACCGGCAAGAGGTAGGAGTGTGTTGCAGACCTCATATTCAGTGAACCAGCTGCAGCAAGTGCCAGAATTTACCCATGCCCAGGGGCTGGCAGAGCCTCCTCCAGGCAATGCACACCCTGGTTGCTGTCCTGAGGGGGGAAGTCCTAGTGGATGTCTCTTTAGACTACCCCATCCAGAAAAGAAGGCAGACAAACCCTTCTTAAACCAGCTCGAATGAAAAACAAAAAACAGTTTCAGGCCCTGATTCCCATGAAAGACTTTAACTACCTAGAAGGACAACATGTTAGGGTACAAGATATTCAATTTCTGGAGCATGTTGTGAGCAGCTTTTTGACACAGATACCAGCCAGGCTGAGGGAGATCTTCATCAGGATCTTCCGTTTACAAATAAGGAAGAACTGTCTGGGTATGTGATGTTAGGTGGCATCACTGCCCTGAGTGACTATGAGATTAGCAGGGTTTAAGGTCCTGAAGGAAGCAAAGAAGGTAAGTAAGAGGAAAATAACCCTGTACTGCAGGCGAAAGAACTCAGTTTGTTCAGGACCCTGATCAGTAGGATTCCATGGGGAACTGTCCTGAAGGGCAAAAGTGCCCAGCAGATCTGTTCAGCTTCATGCACAAAAACTGTCCATGTGGGACAACAAGGACAGTGTGTCAGGAGGCCACCACGCCTGAATGAGGAGCACCTGGATGAGCCTTCCCCCTCAGGGAAACACAAAGTTGGGGAGCAGGTAGGGGCTTCCCCACAGCAGCGCAGAAGCACTGCCTGCGTGCAAGGGGATGGAATTAACAAGGATAAAGGTTATCTGAAAAGTGGAAGTGGCATGGGATGTGCAGAGCTGCATGGGTTTCTACAGCTGCATAAGAAACAAAAAAGAAGATCAGAGAGAATGTTGGCCTGCTGTTAAAAGCAGAAAGCAATCTAGTGACAGAAAATATGTCAAAGATTCAGAGTATACCTTACCTTAACCTTTATTGGCAAGGCGTGTTCTCAGGCCCCCCATGTTTTTGTGCTTAGTCACAGTGCTTGAAAGAGAGAGAGAAGTTCATGGCAGGTGAAGATGAATTTACAGACTACTTAAGTAAATTGGACATACACAAGAATGAATGGGATACCTTTGAGAGTGTTGAGGCTGCTCTCTATTCTGTCATGATAAGATGCAAATGTGCCACAATTAAAATAGGTGCCACAAATAAAAAGGAGGCACAAATCCATGAAAGAGAAGTTGTGGGTGCCCCATCCTTGGAGGCATTGAAGGCCAGGTTGGATGGGGCCCTGGGCAGCCTTATCTAGAGAGTAGCAACAAGCCCACAGCAGGGGCTTGGGACTGGTTGGGCTTTAAGGTCCCTTCCAACCCAAGCCATTCCATAATGCTATAACACAAGTCAGGAGAGTCTGAGAATTCGAAACTCAGTCATGAACCATTCTCACCAATGCCATTTGCAGAGTTCCCTTTTCCCTTGCAGAGCTACTTCAGACTATCTGATCCTGGCTATTTGACTCCATGTTGCACCTTGGGAGCAATTGTTATCAATCAAACTTCCATGGCTGTCCTAGCTTCGAAGAGACCCTTCAGAACATGTTTACTGAAAAGCACCTAGATCGGTTCCTGCTTGCTTTGACAGAGAATAAGAGTACAGACATTCAAATGACAGCAATGGACTATGGTGAAGCAGCCTACTTTATTGCTAAGGTTGCAGTAAATTGTTTGAAATAAAGATCACTTTGAGTTAAAAATTACTTCTTCTGACACAGGTGAGATTTTTGGGCTTGGGACATACTTTATATGAACCAGTGTTTTTAGATATTGAAAGTGTTGCTGTGATGTCAACATCAGAATGATGTCATGGACTAACAGTCATGGAAGGTCTAGTTTCAAAATATTTGTAGTGTTCATATTGTCAGGTTCCAGAAATACCAAAAATTACAGGACAAAGTTTCTAAATTGGATCATTTAATTATTAACACATAGCAGAGATATATAAAATATTCCCCAGTAATGTGCCAGTGCACAATTTTACATCCTGGAGGGCTGAACTCAGTTCTACAGGATTCATATACGGGTAATTAATGAATCTTCTCTAACTAGCCAACGACATGCCCATTACTGAGCTTGTGAGTCAATACTACTAATTCACAATGACATCAGCTGGTGGCTGGGGATTGTCCCTCACAGTGTGCCACTGTTTAACTCATGTTTATGACACTAATTAGACTAGCACATGATAAATAATTCAGGCTTCCTTGGACCCACACACTGACACCAGGAAGGTTTATTCTCACCTGTTAAGTACTGACCCACACTGGAAATTGTACACAGTACACGCTGTCCCAATTTTCCACACAGAAAGTGGCAAGTCCTGTTTTAGCTGAGGTTGCCAGACATGTTTTCTGAGCTTGCCTTTTTTTTTTTTATTTTTCCTGACCAGAAATCTTTCCCAACTAGAGTCTGAAAACTCTACACTTAATTAGTGATGCCCAAGCATGATCATCAATGAAGCACTCAGTAAGCTGTATGCCTGGTATATCTCCCCATAGGCCATACTGGTGGTCTAGATACAAGAGACTCAGGGCAAATATAAGGAGAATAGAATAGGGTTACTATTTCCTGGATGTGTTGGACATCTCAAACTCAAGAAATGCAAACTCATGAGTACGTGAGTCATTTGCGGAGTACACACACACATTTTAGGAACTGCAGCTACCTCTGGTAGGGTAACATAAAACATGGCCTGACTATCATCTGAGAAAGTGTAATAGTGTTGCCATTATGAAAAAGATATTGTCAGAGAGGTCGCTTTCATGTTAAGAACTTCTTTACTGTAAAGAGACAAAGGAAAAGCTGATAGCACAAGACTAATCCCATATGTAGCATCTGAATGAAGAAGTGTTTGGATGTAAGTGATAGAACCATTTCTCAGGAGCTGGTTTCCAGTGTGGTACAAACATTTCAACCAAGCAGTGAGAGAAGCCAGTATTGCTAATGAGGAAACTGAACCTGTTTGCATTTTTCTCCGTATGTCATAAATGCACCAAACTAGTAGTGCTCCTAATTATCAGTTTTTGCCACAGGCTGATAATGTGCCTCATGTACATTTCAAAACTATGGATAAACATAGGGCCAACAGAGAATGTCTGAGACACAAAAGGCCATTTCATTCTGTACATTGAAAGTGTTTGTTGCAGTGAAAGGTTACTGCAGCTTTTGTACTTTAGATAGTAATCAGCAAATTACAATAAAAAAAAAAATCCTACATTCATAATGAAATAAATTGTTTATTGAATTTATTCTCTCAGTTTACTAATTACTGTCATCTGTGTTTCCAGAGCAATGCAGAGATACTTAATTTTAGGTAAGTTTCAAGGCCATCAAGACAGCACAGAGGAAATAGCTCTAAATATACGAAAGAAATTTGAGTCAGCCTTAAAAATATGCAATAATTTAATGAATAATGAGTTAAATTTCATCCACCAGCCCACTCACCACACCACACATTCAAAATATATTACAACAAAAAACTCCAGAACTCTGTTAATTTTTCTGTGATAATAGAGTTTTTGATACCTGCCCTTCTATCTATTCCGCATCTTTACTGAGAAATTCAATCTTTGCTGACATTAAATTCCTTCTGAAACAGGATAATATTTTATTCACATGCTCAGAAGACTTGATCTTATACAGACTTAAAAGAAGTGTTTTTATTCAGGAAGGTATTGAATTAAGCTGCTGAGATAGATTTCACTCAGGCTGGAACACTGTGCATCTTGAAATGGCAGTCACCACAGTGTTGTCCCTGAAGACAGAAGAAAACTTTTCAATGAAAGAACTGCGTGGGCCCAGATAAATGCCATTGTCAGGCAGGCATTTCTATTCCATTTCTCTTGCCTAATTTATTATGTTTTTCTTTAATTCACTGATGGATTATTTCAGGCGTTGGGAGAGCTTCTGCCATAATGTTGAGGCCAGATGTGCCTACATGAAGAGGTGACAGGCACATGCTCTTCCTCATTTACACGTCTAGTTTTACCATCTGCCACATGGAATTGGGAGAGAGCCACTGAAATATTTGTGTTCTTCAAACATTGAACGAAGAACTTCATTAGGAAAAGGAGCATTGTATTAACCCTACAACTACTGTCCTTTTTCCATTTCACTGCACATTTTTTTCATAAAACTCTTTGTGCCTGGCTTCTCACTGCAAGCCAAGATAAACAATTTACAACATCATCACAGCACCAAGTGCACCATTACATGCGTGTTGCCTTTAGGCTGACAAGAATTATGATCATTTCCTTCTTTTTTATTAATCACATTACCTTCATTTCTGATTTGAAAGCTGTTTCTTCTAACTGGGAAATAGTTAGTCAGTCCAAACATCCTTTGTTAATTCACTTAACATTTCCTTCCAGCATGTTTTTAATACTTTTCTCCTTCCACTATTGCTTCATTTGTAATTTTATATCCAAACCCTCTGATCTAAACATAAAGCCCTAGGAGGTTTTATTATTATTACTGTTATTCTTTTCTCTGCATTTTTCTCTATCCAGTGTTTTTTCAGAATCTAGTAATTTGGTCTAGCAAATGACATCTGGATTGTAACAGACACTTTAGAAATCAGGCTACTAAAGCTTTCAGTGTAACATGGAATTTTCGGAACTGTGTTTCAAAACACTACTCTCGTGTTTTCTTGTTGCTCTTTTAAGCATCTTCAAAAGACATTAAGAGCTATCAAAAGATGGTTTTATATCCAACAGTTTTATTTTTACAACTTTGACTTCAACAGATGTGAGATCAAGCCTTTAAAGCTGAATTAATTCTGAGAAATTAAAGATCAGAATCAGAGCTTTTACCTAAGACAACAAAGCTGGCATGAAGTTAACAACATGCTCCAATATCTATGATAGGAAAGCATTTGTTCTGAATACTGTTTCTGGCCACTGGAAAATAACATTATTATTAGCCCATTTTACCTATTTAATCATTTCTTCAGAATCATTGTATTGTCTTTGCTGGGATTTACTCACTCCATTTTAAATACAGTTCCAAAATTTACTTTAACTCATTCATCAGAAATCTCTTCAACAGTGTTATGTCATCAAAGTTTATTTTTATGCCTTTTAGAAGAATCTACATCATTCCAGTGTCAGAGCAGATGTAATTGTATTTTTTATTATGACATGCACTTGCAAACATAGTTCATGAAAAGAACGTCATTGCTTTCCAGAGCTAATGAGTTCCACTCATTTGCTTGGGACATTTCCATATAGAAAACAGTTAACATATTAGAATCACCATTATCTCCAGCACACAGCAGGTCCTAATTATCCTCCAAGATGAACAGCCCATAAGTTTTACTCCATAGAGTTTAGCAAGTTGTATTATTTTGTTTAGAACAGGTACAGAGAGAAATAGGCACAAGACCAACATCATACAGAAATGACTGCAGGTCTCCCTATTCCAAGCAGGCAATTCATTCAGATAACTGTCCTTTCATACTTCATATTTAAAATGCAGCTCTTCTGTTTTCCAGTACTATTCAAATAATAATGATATCTTTCATTTTCTCAGTTCACCTTGAATATATTTTGAGGTTTAATCCCACCTGTTATTCTTATTGTAAACTCGAAATATTTTATCTTCCTTACCTAAATCTGGTTGCAATGAAATTCTGTTTCCCTCTTCAGGTAGAAAACATTGTCATTATTCTCAGAATCCTTCACTCCTCAGCCACCGTTCTATTGTTTTTTTTCTTTGATATCTGTTTTGCTGAACTTGATCATCCTGGGCTATGTCAAAGTTCTATCAGATAGCATTCTCTCTGATTTTCTCTTTCCCAAAGGTGTGAAATTTAGATACTGACTTGAATCAAAAAATATATATCCACTCATAGAAAATGTCAGGGATGAAAACACTCCTATTATAAAATACAGGTAGCACTGAATTATTTACAGAAAACATACTGTATCTGAACCCAACATAATGCTTAAGCACACTCTCCAGGATATATCAATAAAGTTTTCCAAAGGCACCAGGAAAGAAAAAAAAAAAAAGGAATAGTAAAGAAAAACTGAAACTGATTATATTTGGAAATTCAATAAGTATAAAGAATTGCCATCAAAAATGTTAGAAAAAATACCCATGATTTCATCAGTTTGCCAAGGAGAAAACAGAAGTCTCACAAGTGATTCTACAAGATCAGATCAAAAGAGAACAAGTAGAATTTACTACACACATTCACCTTTTTCTTCTGTTGGAATACATAAGCATTCTTTATGTTCACCAACATTGAAAGGTATTTAAAAACGTTAAGACTACAAAATCAAATACTGAAAAATTATAAAATTCTAGTATTAAAATTGCAGTTACACTGTTGTTGCTCATGCATGTGTGGCAGCTCTGATACTTCTCAGATGCTGAGAATTTTCACAGTGGCTCAACTCTATTTCATCATAGAGGAACAAAGTATTCCAACAGTTAATTCTTACTATTCACCTATGAATGCAGTCCCAAGATTGTCAGGGTGATGGGACCCTCTACTTCTGCCTTATGTGCCACTGCTGCTGCATGCTCCTCTCTACAACTTTGGGGGTAGCGAATTAAATCTCTGCTGAGTGTTTTTACTCAGGGACAATGCAAACTGGTGTGCTGAGGTTGCTGCCAACATGTGCTCTGTGTGCACGTACTCAGCATAGAGGCAAAAGACTTGGAAAGGTCTAACTAAAAATGTTTAAAGTTCAGGTGGCAATGGATTCGTTATCCCTGAGGCTATTGTCAAGGCCACCCATTTATATTTTCATTGCACGATCTTACCAGGCTTTTCCTTGTGGCTAATGCTTCATTCAGTATATCACTGGGTGTAGTACCCTAAAGTAATCCACCTTTCTGAGATACATAGAGCCTGAGATAGATTCTCAAGTCTATTTGCATCAAATGTTTACAGTTTATGCAATTCAATTACAGCCTGAGGCTAATATTATAGAATCATAAAATTGTTTGAGTTGGAAGCGACCTTTAAAGGCCATCTAGTCCAACTCCCCAGCACTGGACAGGGACACCTACAGCTGGATCAGGTTGCTCAGAGCCCTGTCCAGCCTGACCTTGAAGGTCTCCTGGGACCGGGCATCCACCACCTCTCTGGGCAACCTGTGCCAGTGCTTCACCACCCTTATGGTAAAAAAGCTTTTTCTTTATATCCAGTCTCCTCTCTCAGTTTGGAGCCATTTCCCCTAGTCCTATCACAACAGACCCTGCTAAAGAGTCTGTCCCTTTCTTTCTTGTAGCCCCTCTTCAGATATTGAAAAGCCGCTATCAGGATCATTAACATAATTTAAGACTATCATTATTTTCTGTAGTACCAGAATTATTTGCTAATTCTACACTTAAAAATTAAAAGTGATGCTGTAATTATGCAAAAAAGAAGAGAGGAGGTATACATGTATATAGTTTTTTTCTTACTTTTAACTGACCTGAACCGTTGTTGAAATTTTAAAAGAATTCACAGCTGTGAGTAAGGTGAGATGTACAGAGTAATTTTACTGAACAACCAAAGCCATCAGAAATCTTATCTAGAATAAATGCATACAACTATTATACTTTTACTCCGCATTCATTATTTTGGAGTGATCACTTCAAGTAATTTTGAACAAATGACTGGAAATTAACATCCCACCTAATAAACCAGATACTGAATAAATAATAGCATAAGTGTTGCCACAATTAATACTTTTTGGACACTGTTCTTTTCCTAAGATTCATATCAGATTAAAAATTGTAAGAAATGTATGATACACTGACAAACATCATATGATACAAAACAGTAGAGTGGGGAGAAGTAAGGGAAATAAGTAGGCTGTGCCACTTATCAAACAAAAGGTAATAGTGGTTAATAATAAAGGTAGCAAGTAGACACCACATTTATTTGGAACATTGTGCTTTTCCAAGAGGCAATTTATTGCACTCTAAAACATATCTGAAACAGGAATATTTTTTTAAGTATTTCTATTACTCTTCATTCACTATGGTGAATGAGAACCAGGATTACTGGTTCCAGACAGCTTTGGTAAATGGGTCAACTGTCACCTAGAACTTCCAGGCCCTAAAGTGAAGTTATCTACCTTTAAGCCAATGTCCATTCCTTTTAAAAATCCTGTGAACTTCTCTTTTCAGAAGAGAATTTCAGTCTAGATTCTCTATAATATTTTTCATTAGATACTCAGGGATTTGCAAAAGCAGAGGACTAAAAAATTAATCAATCAATGAGTTAAAAACATGAAAAGCTAAAGAGCCACTGTTAATGTAAGAATCACAACCCTTATATTATGGAATACTTGCAGCACCAATTTATATGTTTATTTAGACTTCACCTTTACAAGTATTCAAAATGAATGTCTATAGCCATTTTAAAGGTCAACAGGATTGAGTATACTAACGTTTCTATTGACAATCTGAATTATTTTTAAGGCTGCACCTGGTGTGAGTGACTTTTGAATCGTTCCTTGATCTTTACTGAAATAGATCAGTTAGCGAAAGAAATTGCATTTCTCAGAAACTCCCATCTAATGTATGGAGACTGCCATCTCGCTTGGAAAGGTTACAGGATACCTGATCATGTTAATCTTTCTGTGTAATAACTTCACTTTTTTAATATGAAGCAAAACAGGCAATGTTTTCCCATTTAATTTTGAGTCACAAAAGATTGCTGGTAGTCTGTATTCTGAGACTTCAGCAACTTCTGTTGCAAAACTGAAGGTAGCAGAAGTATTATCCAAAAGTGCTGCAAGGAAAAGGGGATGAAAAGGACCATAAATAACTAATAGAAAAAGAACAGAAAGAAAATATAATATTGGAAGCTGAAAATGACAGTGAGATCAGGCCAACTGCCCTGTATATGCCAACATATAAACTACTGTGTGGGGTGCGGGAGATCAAAAGCAGCAAGGCATTCATGGAAAGGTAAAAAAAAAGCAGCACAAAGCACTTTATTGCACAGTTGTTTTGATTATACATCCTCCCAAAGTAACCACGCAGTCTACAATGATTATGTGTTCAGCTACATTTGAGTGCTTTGAAATATACGCTCCCTAGCGACCACATTTGATTGGTGCCTAACTGACCAGCCCCGTGTTTCTTCAGTAAGTCAGTTGCAGCATCTTGCAGTTGTTTTCCAAGATATTATTTCCTTATCTTGTTGTGCAGGAATGTGCTTGAGAAAGCTGGGTTGCTCACATGCCCATTGCTCTGTAAGAAATGCTCTGCAACAGTGGGGGTACTGGAGAAGTTGTCTATCACACTTCACTCTGTGCCATATTTTCTTTTATTCTGACTACTCAGAGTAGAAATACTTCCAGGCAGAGATAGTTCACTCCTTCAGTAAACCCACCAGACTGAGCTCCCAAGGCTGAAGGCTCTTCAGATATCTCCATTCCAATGCTCTGTTAAGAATGCCTTTGGGATATTACTAAGGGCAGTGCATTACTATATATATGTATACATGTATATATATGTATATATATGTATGGAGAGCTTGTGAATTGATAATTACAGATTATCAAGAGCACACTTACAGAATAATTGGGGATAACTTTCTTGGGATATCCCTTTCTTCCTTCTAAAATCATCTACAGCTAGTATATGCAGACTTAATTTAGAAACATAGAATAATTTAGGTTGGAAGAAACCCTGAAGATCATCAACTCCAACCATCACCTAACACTACCAAGTCCACCACTAACCCACACTCCTAAGCACTACATCCATATGTCTCTTAAAAACCTCCAGGGGTGATGACTCCACCACTTCCCTGGGCAGCCTGTTCCATTAATTTAGCCACATCAGAGGAAAATAGTAATATAATTTGGACGAATAGGGCTATGAATAACCACAGGACTTTTCAGTGTCTTGGTGGGGTACCGGGGTCAACTTATGTGAGAGTGGTCTCAGATAGGAGGAGGAAATATCTTCTGTAATGTGTTTTTATTTTATTTTTTTTTCAAGTGGCTCTTTGGCAACCTCTATAGAAGGAAAACAAACAGCATGAGGGCACCTGACTGAGCACTATCTATCTCACCATCATGCTAACAATTCATCTGTTAGCAAGGTCCCTGCGCAACCTCTGAAACAAAGCCTGGGCATGCTCTAGTAGTCTGTATGGGTCAAGAATAATCTCCAACAGACCGTCTGAAAATGGTCACACTCTTTTTTGTGAGCAAGAGGGTTAATGGTATGGACATCGGTTGTATCGGGACATAGGTTTTATCAGGCCAGCTAGCCACAACAAACTGACCATGGCCTGTTTTTCTGTTGTTTTTAACCAGAAAAAGGTAGTAGCCATTTTAACCATTGGATTCAGCCAGTCCATGACCTCTCTGTAGCAATGACAAATAGAAAATTCTTAAGGAAAGTATTTAAGAAGCAGGAAAGGCACAGAGTGATATTTCCCTTGCTGTAACCTACTGGCTTCCAACAACCTAGGGATTTCATGAGTCACAAACTGCATCCAGATACGTTGATTTTAATAGCTGCCTTGTCCAACTTCCAGCTGTTTTCCGTTTTGCATTTTGCATTTTCTTTAGGCATATTTTTAGATTGAGCTCTTGGGCCAATAAGGGAGCACAACCTGCCTCTCCTCCAGTGTCTGAGACCAGCTGCGCACAGACTGCGTTTGGTCACACCAGCTCCAGGAGATGTAATGTGATGGATCCAGAATACTGGGAATTCAGTTCCAGAAAGGTCCAAGTATTTGCCTGATCTGTTAGACATCTCTTTTAAGAAATCAATGGCCTGCTTTAGGATCCTGTGATGTTTTTTTATAGGTATTCCATATCATGACAACATGTAATAAGCTGACACAAGATGGAAAGGCTGCTAAGGGGAAACCACAGCCCCCAGAATGCTCCTGTCCCCTCCCGTGTGGTTTCCAGGTTCCGGGAGTT
>VXAV01010944.1:149284-160981 GCA_013399715.1 Alectura lathami | reverse complement strand
AAAAAAAAAAAAAAAAAAAAAAAAAAAAAAAAAAAAAAGAAAAAAGAGTCAGTATCTTTTAGGCAAAAAGATCTTTGTTCAGGAGAACCATCTGTTACTGAGGCAAGAAGAATTTCTTTTTGCCTGACACATTTTGGCCACAGATTCTCAAAGCCAAGCAGTAACAGATGTGACTAGACCTGTTGATGAATAGGATGATTCAATGAAGCTATCAGTCATGAGGGTTTAAACAAGCAACAAGACATTTCTGTGGATTAAAGTGAACAACAAATACTCCAAATAAAACATCATGACACCATAAAGAGCAAAGTACACTTTCATTCCAAATGGAAATTCAAGTAGTCATGAGAAGCAAATGGATTCTAAATGTCATCAAATTTATCATTGCATTTTCTAGGGAAAAAAAAAAAAAAAAAAAAAAAAAGGTAGGAGAGGATATCTAGCAACTTGGGGTAGTTTATTATATTCAAAAACATGTAGGAAACTAACAGAAAATTATTCAGAAAAATCACAGGGAAATGGACAACTCCTCTCATGTTTGAAAATATAAAAGAAAAGCCATCAGACTGTAGCTGAAGGAAATCTAGAACCCCACAAGGAAGTATTTCTTCACAAGCCTCAGGTACCTATCCAGTATCCAGTCTGTTGATAAAAATGGATGCAGACTACATTTGGATTGCCTGTTAAAAGGGCTGGACATTGGTATGGATACTAACTGTATTTGTGGATATTGTGTCTACAAATGATAAGGGATAACTAAACTGTGTACATCAGAGACAACATAAGATGATCAAAGCATGTAAAGTTTTATTACTAATGATTTCATGAAAAGAAACTACCACACAAACTTACAGTTATTAAATTTTACATGGCAGTTGAGGCTTTTACATGACAGATGAAACTAACATACAGCTTCAGAGATATGCATAAAGAATACTCAAGATTGCTGACCTAACATTTTTACTTTCAACCAAGTACCAGAACTGGCAATGGTTTCATGGTTTCCGTGGTGAGAAGAAGCTAAATTTGCGATGGCACCAACCTAAAATGTTAAATTCAAATAAAAATTTCCTTTTAGTCTGTTAAAGTTTGCAACTAGATTTAGTTTTAATTTTACTGTTATCATGGGCTTATCATAGATTTTGGCTCAGGATCTGGAAAAACACACATTTAAAGGTTTTCAGACTTGTACTTAGCATCAGGGTCATCTCTATGTGCAACTGAGGTAGGCCCTAGACTGCAGACACCATCTGTATTATCATCTGCTCTGCTCAGATGCCTCTGCTTTTGCTACTGTAATGGGGTTCTTCAAATTTTGCTTACTTATTCACCTTCACTTCCTCTTCCATTCTCACTTCCTTCACCCCCCCACTGTTTCTTTCACTAAGGCTCCTTCTCTTGCTTATCTCTTGAAAGAGTTAAAATCATACTGGATGTGACCCGAGTCCATATGTTTCAACATCCTAATACCAATGTGGCCATCAAAGAGACATTTTTTTTTAATTTTTATTTTTCTTTGTATTTCAGCTGCTTCTTAATTCTTTGTCACATAAAGAAAATATTTGTTTTTACTTCGATGAATCCATGACATTTATTTTCCTTGGTCTTTGGCTTAGCAGAAAGTAACCTTTTCTAGCATAATACGCCACAGCCCCATAAAAATGTTTGTCTCTTCTGCTTTCAGTTCTTAAAAAAAAAAACCCTGTAGTTACACATTCAAAGGCATTCAGAGAGGTTCAGTTTCACAAATCAAATAGCAGTTCTTAGTTGAAATGAATATACTTTCAACTTAATCTAATGCTTGTATGTTCTTGTTACTTGTTGCTCTAGAGGAAAATATATACACACAAATAATTAATATATTTTAAAACTAGCTGTGTTAAATTACTAACGTTTAATCAAGTTTACCCAAGATCAGCATGATGCTATGAAGAGTAAGGCTTATTCCATGCAGGAAAAGATGCTATTTATAAACATATCTATATATATATATTTGGAGGTATCAGGTCTCATGTTTTAAACATTGTCCAGTGTGTGCATGTGTGTACACAAGAGTGTCACAAGAGTGTCACTAGCTTATATTTCTGACCTGTAGATTCACTGATGTTATTAAGAAGGTTAAAAAACAAGACAAACAACAACAAAAAAAACTGACACTGGCTTTTCTGCTTTTCTAATTGGTCCTGCATCCAGCATCACTGCAGAGAGCACCACCTCATTACTGAGCAGAGCAACTCCAACAGTTCTTTCACTGCCAGTATTGCTTTGCTCTTTTGATAGATTCTAGGTCAGAAGCAGACATTTCTGTGCATGCAGCACAACACTGCTAACTTTTCTTTCAAAGCTCAAATCCCCAGCTGACCACATGGAAGCAGCAGCAATCCCAAGGAAATTAAAGCCAACACGAAGTGCCATTCCTCAGCTAAGATAAAAAGTGGAGAAGAGCATGACCTGTTCCATGGTTGCATTTGCTTTGTTCTCTCACTCTGAATCATCCCAGGTTTCATTCATCTTATATGTTTGTTTGAACGAAACTTTCTTCTGGATACTGCCAGGAAAATCTCAAGAGCCTGCCTGGCCTTTAGGCATGTTTGTTTTCCTTGGAGAGAGAGGAAGAAGATCTGAGAGATGAGGAAGGGGAGGAGGTTTCCTGTCAAAATCACACCCCATACGGATCAACACACACACATAGCATTCAGCCTTCAACCTGCTCAGTTAGAAACACTTCAAAACATTACTTTGCACCTCAAAGCCAGGTCTCCAAGGCCTATTAACCATCTGAACCCTAATAATGGCTTTCTCTGCTGGTTGCATGGATAGGCTATTTCAACCGAGTCACATTCTGGTATGGGCAGCAGGATGCTCTGATTATGGTGACAGAAAGCCCAGGTCAGCAGCAGAGCTCTTGTCTAGAGAGTCTGTTGCAGCCTGGCCCATGCAGAACCCCAGGGCCAGCAGCTGGGGCTGCTCCTGGGCAGGAGAGCAGCAGATCCAGAGGTCAGGAGAAAGCAGTCCCATCCAAATAACAATTCAGGCTTGCAGGAAGAGCAAGACTGACTGTCTGTGGCTAGCAAACTACATACCAACAAGGAGACAGCAGGCTTAGCTTTCCTCACAGCTCTGAGAGGCTTGGCTTAGCCATGTGTACAACAGATGATACGCCCTACAGCACATAGACCTAAAACACTTGCCACTCCTACTGCTCATTTTAAAGGGAGCTACTTAAGGGAAGACATTGGAAAGCCCTTTTTTCTCACTTGTAGTAGCTTTCTGCTTTTATGAAAAAGCACTATAAACTTAAGATGTTGCCCCTTAAATGATTCAACATGATTTATCTGGCCACCCCACCTTTTATTTCTTACATAGTTATTTCTCTTTTAGCAGACATTAATTTGCTTCAAAAGAGACAGAGAAGAGAGCACCAGCCTTCCTGCTGTTATTTCACTCTTACACTTCTCATCCCGGAGCCAGCGCCCCTGCATCTGACGCATGAGTGGGCTGCAAGGCTGGGCTGCCCCTACTGCTACCAGTCCACATATATTCCCCTCAGAATAAAGTAAGTGGAAAAGAGCAGCCCAACAATCCTGTCCATTCCCAGATATAAACTTGGGCTGCTGGAGTTTTGAGTCAGGTAGAGGAGGAATGGTTACAGTTTGGCTAAGGTGATATGCCTCTTAATATACATTTGGGTTAGAAAAGTAAGAAACTCCTTCTTGCTGTTTGTGATCACACACTAATAGTCTTTAAAGGGTTAAAGGAAAACAGGTTTTCCTTTCATCATCATCTCATATGCTGCTCTCATTTGAAAAATGATGTTTCCACACCTATGCCTTCAGCATGGTATGCTGAGCTGCCAGAGCTCAGTATCTGTTCAGCAAGGTAGCCTCATCCACACAGAGTACAGCGATAACACAGGGCTTGAGCTGCCAGGAACCAAATGGCTTTCCTAGAATAGCTGAGTCCCCAAATCTCTTTTGCTTCTTTCATGCAGAAAACATAAATGCTCCATCCTCAGCCTTTCAAGCATTTCCATCAGCTGCTCTTTTAAATTACAGGATGACCCTGATTAAACACAAATTCAATAAATCATTATTTCTCACATAAATAGCTAGGAACTAAAATACTGTGCCCCAATATGAGGCATATTGAGACAGACTAGGATTTTTTATCAATATAAAGAGGCTGAAGTAGCTGTTTTAAAACAATGTTTCTAGAATGGGCCACCTTATAGCTCATAGTATTTGGGACTGTATGCTCTTTGCTGTATATTATACTTTGCCTAGGAAATGAAGACAAAGGACTGGAAACTGTACTTTTTAAAGTGTTTATAACATATGGCAACACAAGTGTGCAGAGAAATCCAGTGCTTGCCAGCTGCAGTGATCATACTGTACGGTTCATACAGTAATCATAGGCGCAGAGATTACTTACCCCTTTATCTCATCAGACTGTTCCTTTCAAACAGACATGCTGCAAGTGCAACAGACCCTAACTTCCAGAATGGAAACACAAAAAATACTGAATTTACAATTTCAATCAAAGTTAAAACTTTGTTTTGACAGATATTAATTAAACCAGCCAAGCCCTAGGAACTGGCTAAAAGTGAACTACAAAACTCTTTTCTCCCCTAAAAAGCCACAACTATAATTCAAAATAGGAACTGTTCAGCAAAATAACAGGATGGAAGTCATAGATGGGAAAAAAAAAAAAAAAAAAAAAAAAAACAGGGAAAGAAAAATCTCTGCTTCTGAAGAGTGGGTGGTCTTTGGAGAGGCATGTATTGGGGCTTTATGGTCCTGTCTTCAGACTCCTGCATTTCTAAACATATCTGACAGCCACTTTAAAATGCTGGATATGCATCACCTTCCTTTCCCATGAAAATATGTGAAACCTGTCACCCTTAACAACATCTGAGGCTCAGAAACTGTGACACTAGTATGGTCTCACTCCAGACTAGTCACCGCAAAAATAGTGACTAAGACTAGTATTTGAAAAATTCCAAGCTATAATGTAAAATTAAACATGGATTAAAAAAAATAATAATAAAGATTAAAAAAATACACCATTGCTTTATCTGGATAACAGATTTGTTAAAAGAATTTGAGATCGTATGTTGTTTGTTAAGTGTGCTAACTTTTGGCAGGGAAAGAAGAGACATTCCTGGGAACTGCATCTTTAAGTGCCTTAGATTCCCAAGCACATAAAACTTGAGATAGGGTTACTGCAGAAACAAATGTTTATTAAACAGAGCTTGCTCGAGATGGATACTGAAAAAAAAAAAAAAAAAGAGAGAAGTTTCAAGCACTTGAATGCATCTGTGCTCATGCTGGGAATCAAAGGCAGAGCTGCAAATAGATTCTAGGCATCTTGCCTCTCCATTACCAGCTCTAAAGCTGGGCTCATTCACTGCTAACCAAACATGCTGTGTGAAAGGCTTGTGCTTCAGTGAGTCCAAAATTCATTTCTTCCAAATCTACGTCAGACTGTGGGATGGTAGTAATTTTATTGAGAGAATGTTCTCCCCATGGGTGACAAGGCCAGAAGCTGATTTCATTAATTATGCAGCTGGCTCCAAAGGATCCACTGATATGAGCTGTACACTAGTTTTTACTCGTTTGCAGAGCATTTCTTTTTCCTTAAGCTGACCACCAAATTGAAGGATTTGAGATGCTTGCTAGAGAGAGTCAAATCCATTACCACTGAGGCATATACTTGCTATAAAAACTAAAATTACAGTCTTCATGTTTAAACATCTGGTCACAACCCAGGAGGGATGTATCCCTGCTGGCCATGAAAAAGTAAATCTTAAATAAGTATAAATTAATTGCCTGTAGTAATATGGAATCTTTGTAATCATTTATGCTCAAGCATATGAGTGGGTATTCATTAAGCTGTATTTTCAGGCACTTACATAGATTATTTAACACATACATTACCAAACTTATTAGCTGCAAATTGGAAAAAATGTGCCCTGCACACTAGCACTGTCATATCATTCCATTTGGTGTCTCTGAATCAAGTAGCTAGATAATATATTCACAGATCAACATGACAGGAGGGGGAGACACACAGTTTGAGCATCTATGTATGTCTCTGTGCATACTCTGTACCTAATCATACCTAACATTTTACTACCTTGCTCTTCTCCAGAACACAAGACAGGCTGGGGTTTAGGATCTAAACTGTCTACTTCTCTTCTAAAGATTTTAGTACATAGCTCAGGGAAAAAGGGAAGAAAACAACCAACTAAAAAAAAGAAAACACTCCAGGACTCTTTTCAAATTTCTATTTCCTTCTTGTAACACCTTAGTTCCTGGACATCTTGTTCCATAATTCCATTTGCAGAAAATTGTTTCCTCTCACCTACATCCAAAATGGATCCGGGAGGTTGCAGGGAGTAAATACCAGCAACACTTTCAACTGGAAGGCTGCAAGGAAAGCAGTGATAAAGACTTCTTCACACTGCCAAGTCTGAGCTATCAGAAAGGTCAGTTTCTGATGGTTTTATTTACCACTGCATCATTGACCAACACATATTAACTACCTGCCCTCCACAAGTTTCCACTTCCTAACTGTCAACAGTGGAATCAAGACAATTTGTTGCTGAACTTACTATAGAAGCTAAGGTGTTTTCTAGGCATCATTGGAAAATGCTTTAGAAACTCAATCGTACCTGTGTAAGAGGACGAACACTCAGTCACAGATCAAAACTTAGAAATAACCAATTCAATTCTGAGTCAGTTACAATATTTAGTACAACCTTCTAAATAAAGGAAGTCTGTAGAAAAATAAGAACCTTGAAGTGTGACCATATGTCACACGGAAACTACAATTCACTTGTAAGAGAGAAGCAGGAATATGATTTTGAAATGATATTGATATGATTTAACACAGCTTAATTGTAAACACAACTTAAAAAGATTCAAGATGGCAAGGTACACAAATATTTACTGCATAGAGAATAGGGTTAAACACACTCATCCAACACACTCCCATTGAGTCACAAGGTTCAGAGTAGACCCCTTGGTCTCTAAACTCTTTGAACCACAGAGGTAAGGGGCCTAGGTACAGCTGAATCCACTCCTAGTCCCAGATTTAGTCAACTGTTTATGTCTAAAGGATTAATGTGAACAATCAAAGATATAATCTTAGCAAAGCTAACAAACCTTAAACAATTAGTCACTTATCAAAAATCTGCATCAGCAAGGCATCTTGACATCACGGTGTAAGGGATCTCTGCAGTAGGCTTAACTTCAAGCGATGATCCTACTCCTACTGCCATTAGCCCTGCCAACTCCTGGGCAGGAGGGGAAAGACCGGGGTGTTTGGATTTTTCCTATCTTTAGGTAAAGGAAAGGGATTGCCTACCATATAAAGTCCAGGTGCAGGTTTGATCTTCAATGTTTTCAAATTTCATTTTTAAAAATAATCAAAAAACAGAATCCACAAAAATCATTGTGAATATCGCTCCCACAAGTTCTCTAATTTTAGCCTGCTTTTAATTTATAGCTAAAACAGCTATTCTCCTTTCTGGTTTGCACCTGTGTACTGCCTACCTAGCAAGTATTAAATTTTTATCTGTTAAGTAAACATTAGGGAACTGTTTAGCATATTCTACAATCCTTTAAGATAACTAACCAGTGTTTGACAAGGACCTGATCATAGAAACTATTGTCCTTCACAGAATGGCACGAAGCTCTTCTTTAGGAACACAGATTGTGAACTACTATGGCGGCAAATTTTCTCAAGGGCAATAGATTATATATTCCCTAATAAGGCAGCAGAGATGTAAAAAAAAATCTGTAATGGACTTTCACTTTCAAAGGATAGTTTGTATAAATACTGAAATTCAGAAATATGAGATTAGACTTCTATATATCTAACTAGAGCCAATAAGGCACTGTTCCTTTAATTTTAAGAAGTGATGCAATAGTTTGAAAAAATTCCTTTAAAACCATATTTCTATTGTCTCACAATAATTTCAAATAGAGACAGATTCCTTGACCCCTTCAATTTATCTAAGAATATGAAAAATGAATTGTTTCTAGCCCATCAATCCATGCCTGGAAAACAAACCAGACAAAGGTAATGCAACAAACAGAAAGGAATCAGGTATGTTTTCCATATCTGCACTATTTTAACAAGACTAGCATGAATATCTCTGACCACCCAAAACAGATGAACTGAGTCACTAAGCTGCACAAAGTCCAGCCAGGTAAGAAAGCAAGATTTGAATGCAACAAGACTTCTGATACAGATACACTTCATATAGTGAAAGAAGAAACCGATGAACCATGAAAATTATATTTAACTGTCTCAAATTAAATATTGAAATACATATTTTGACAATTGTATAATAAGACCTTTTTTTTTTTTTTTCTGAGCTGCTGCAACTACAGCTGGGAATAATTGAGGGTATCTGAAATCCCCATTCAATTTTATGTTAACTGCAGATACTTAAAATTCATACTAAATATCTTCAGCTTCTAATTACAGAGTAGAATGACTAAGAACACCTAATTCTGAGATTTTTCGCTTGAGTGTGCAGATGCACTTGAACCTCTTTCTGTCACCTCAGTTACTCATAAAACTACTTAGTATGAATGTGTCTGAGGTCAGCTACCCAACTGAAGCATTAAGAAATTGCAAGAAAGGCAGTAAGAGTAGACATGGCTTTTTTCTGAGCTTTCTCCAAATGACTTTTTCTATTTTCTGTCTGAAAGTTGTCAGCAGTGTTGCATGAAGCAGCATAAGTCCAGCAGCTTTTCTGTAAATCAATACAGAATATTTTAAGTCTTTTAAGATCTCATACAAGTTCAGCTGAATTTTCTGAATGCTTCCGTATGCAGCATTTTATGATGTATCTCCTTAGCGGACATTTCTGAAATGCCACTAGTTCTCAGCAAATCAATTCCATGATACCCATGTGATTTAAAGGTAACATACTGAGAAGATGTGAGACGTGGAAAAATACACTTAATTATAGTATTTAGGTGAAGCTTAATGCATAGAGAATGATTGGCAGTCAAAAGAAAGCTTAAGGATTTTCAGTTGAGCTGTAAAAGGACTTATATGTGCTCGCAGTATTACAAAAAGCAGCTGAAGCCTGCCAACCAGACAATAGAGCAAAACCCAGTGCATGCTAACTAACAAAGATGCCTGGTGTGAAAGGATTGTATTAACTGCAAGAATGCTTATTATACAGGTATATTTTCTTCCAGAACAATAAAAAACCTTGCTACACTGTTCTTGGGATTGGAATAAAACCCAGATCTGCCAGGAAAAGAGCCCTAGTTCCCCAAGGAGAACTTTCAATGATCAGAAACTTTCCCACTGCTGGAAAGGAACAGAGGAAGGAGAACTCGGCATGTTTCTTTTCTTTGTATCAGTTCTCTTCACACAGTCTCTTATAACCCACAAATTTAATACGTTCATTAAATACACTCAGCTACAGAGTGCCTTTAGGCAGCAGCAGGGGGATATTTTTTAACTTGTGATACACTGCACACAATACATGTCAAGCTTTGTAACAATTCAGCTCTCACAAGAACCTGCCCATTAAAAGATTCTATGCCAAATGTAACTGTTTATCTCAAATGAGACTGTCTAGTATCTGAGTCAAATTTTTAAAGCCTTCCTAAAGTAAAGAAGTACACAATACCTGACCTTTTTGTTTTCTTTCTTTTTCTCTGTTTTCCACATGCTTGACTCTCAGGAGGCTGAACTGTTGTTACAGTCGATTACCGCCATTTTTTCACGCTTGTACAGTCGCATGTGGTGCTTGTGCTTATGCTTGGATTGGAGAAGACTCAGATCTAAAATTCAGGACTTCATCAGTAGATACCCAGTGGTAAACACACTGTATGACTATGGTACTATTGTGTTGGAAAAAATAATGCAGGAACATACCCTGCACTGGCAAGGAAAGTGCTGCAGCACTGACTAGCTCTTTCCAACAACTACATAGGAGGAGCACAATGAATCTGGAATAGCTCAGCCAACAGTGTAGCAGAATGCTAGTATTTCTGGCGGTTAAGCTAAATCCCAAAGGGTGATCTTTGAAGATAATCTTGATTGGATCCAGTTTGCTGCAGTATTTAACTCGAAACCAAGACACGGATAGAGTACTTGAACACAGAAGAACAGCTGTAGGCATTGAACAGGGAAGTTGTAGCCGCACTGTCCTTTTGTAGTCCCCATCGGTAAGTACTTCTGCCCATAACCTGCCTCTGCAGTTTTATTTAGCACTTTACCTTGCCCAGTGAAATGCCAAGCAAATGCAAAGCATTCTTACAAACAGAGAGACCAAATGGCAAGTATGAGTAAAGGAAAATCCAACAGCATCATGTTCTTAAAAATTGTGTCAGCTTTTTCCTTTTCTTTGGTAAACAACAACAAAATATGCACCTTCAGAAAAATTCTGTTCAAGGGAATGTCTAGAGGGTGAAATGCTGTACATGCTCATGCTTATGTAATCATCCTTCTTCCTGAGGACTTGGGATTGAAACCTGAAGATACTACACTTTACACAAAGTGCATACGGTCTTTTTTCACCCTTATTCTGCCTCTTATATTAGTGCTAGCTGCAGGCAAGGTTTGTTTTCTCTGACTCATTTGCTTCAGTTGTGCTGCACGTCATGGTTAGCTTCTTTAATGGAGTGTTTGCAGATGAGGTTGTAAAAATCATTAGCCACGGTCGGCAGATGCTAGGTACTGCTAGGATGCTGTTCCAATAACTTCTTTAATTAAAATTCTAAATAAATCATGAGGTTTTGCAAACACAAGCCTACAGTGCTTGCATAAGATGAAAGCTGCACTAACTGCTGGCAGTTTTGGTGCAGCTCTTTAGCCTCCTATTTCTTCCACATTCTGTTTTGTTGTGTTTCTTTTTTTTTTTTTTTTTCTTGGCCTTCACACAAAATTCCCATATGCACTTCTTCAATGCTTAAAAATCATTATTGCTGAAGATCAATACCAAGAAAACATCTGTGACACTTCCTTGTGCACAAATAGATTTACTCTGCTTTTTTGATTTTGTTTTTCTTTCCTTATTATTTTTCACAGTGAGTGCAACAAAAACTCCATGTAAAGACTGAACAAAATATCCTGTATTTAGTTGCCTATTGATTTTTTGGGAAAATCTTATGAAATAGAGATGTAGGAACATTAAATATGCTCAGCAGAATACTTATTTGCCATAAAACATGAATAAATTTAATCTTTTTGTTCTTGTTTCCATGGGAACAAGTTCTATTGAATAAACAGTCTTTGAATAATACTTTATTATTTTTAATTATATTAATTATAATTCAATACGTCATATTACAATAATTCAGATTGCAATGAGAATGCTTAATACTGGTGCAACCTTAAAAAAGAGGCCAGTTGAGCTTAAAATANATGATATCAAGAAAAGATATGAAATAACCATGATGAAAATATTAAAACTTGCATAAAAATAATTTTAACATTTCAAAGTGTAACTAGGAAAATTTTCCTGGTCACAAAATCCCTACATTTTCCTTTCTTTCAGTGGAACTATTATCTACCTTTATTCAGTAGCAGACAAATATCTTAAATAGCATTTTTAATGTAAATTAAAAAGAGATATTGCCATATCAAAATGTCTCAGATTCCTTTTTTATTAGAAAATCACCCAATCTTGACTTCAACATAAGTTAAAGATTAGAAGATGCG
>VXAV01010944.1:111566-132345 GCA_013399715.1 Alectura lathami | reverse complement strand
CAGGATGGCATGAATCCTTAGTGTTGTCCTAGAACATACCTTCATACTACAGATGATCTCCTTCTCTAAGATAAGTGGCTTGGTATAATTTATCAAAAGCAAAATTGCACACAGAAGGTATATTTTCATTTGCAACAATTCAAATGCAGAAACCGGTAGAACAGCTAAAAAAATATTATGTGTAAAGAACAAATGGAAAGCAGATAGACATTTATGGATGAGGCAGAGGAGTAAATAAGACAAGAGCACTGATGCTTGAATGTTGAGCCTGGATGAAACCATGGCTCCCAAAGTAACAGACTGTGTATGGAGAGACTTTGTTTCATCATGCACCTCAGAGGGATCAATGGAGATTGGGCTGCAGACACACTGAGTTTTGAAGATCACTGTAGCTCAAGCTGTGGGTGGTAAGTTCACCATGTTTCCTTAAATTAAGTGCTTTTGCCTGGTACTTAGAGCCTGGTTTGTTCGAATTAGCCTCACTTGCAGAAACAGACATTATTCTGAAGAAAGTTTTAAAGAAACATCCTGTCCATCTGTATTTTATCTACTTGTCACACGATTTCACAGTCATCCCTTAGCCATTAGTCACATCAATTAACATTAATATATATTTTGTTCCTTACACACATCCTTTTTTTTATCCTTGTCCTTTTTTTATCCTTGTGTCAATGCTTATTATAATGCTATGCCTATAATATTATTACATTTTGACATTCTACTTCATTATTACCTCAAAGTAACTTAGGTAAACCATCAAAATTGTTAAGCCTTTATTTTCCTTTTTACTCAACAGTCAAGACACTCCACATTCAAGTCAATGGGTCAATACTCAATGTATACCTACAGTAAAATTCATTTTGATTAAACAGACTTTTTAAATCTAAGGTCTTCTATTCATAATTCTGCAAAGCTTGAGTAATAGCATAATTGCTGTTAAATTTTCCATTCTTCCTGAATATGTTCTCATATATCAACGATTGTTTGGTATACTAAAATTATCGCAATTTTTCTTGCTGCTACGAAGGACCACCATAGTGGAGAAAAAAGTAAAAGCAGCAGTACAGAAAAATCCAGCAGTATTTTTATCTATTTATTTATATATTTATGGAACTTGTTATTTTTATTCATTTAGAAAGGTGCACCTGTAACATTTATAGAGGTAATTACAGTAGTTAGGTTTAAGATGCAGCTTGTGAATAGAATTCCTTATGAAAGGTATTATAAGACATAGCTGTATGACACATCAAAGGTTTAGTACAGAAGTTTTCAATCAGTTTTTGTACATAGTAAACAGTAACAAGAATACTGGAAGAAGATTGCTGCTTCATTGCATTCTCAGAAATAAAACAATTCTGTGAAATACAAACCAGAAAGACCCTAGAATAACAACACGTTTACCTGCATTAAGTACTTCTAAGAATCTGACAGTAGCATGAAAATTAAAATATTGCAATCTGATATGCAGTATTTGCAATAGAAAACAAAGAGTGATATAAAGTAAAAAGGATAGTAAGCTTATAAAACCTGAATATTTTCTTCTGTTTTTGCACTCTCCTAGTTCCAAATTCATTATTTGGGTGGGATATTCAGAAAGGCCTCGGAAGGAGTAGAATACAGGATCACAGGCAGCACAATGAAAGTGTACCTAGAAAGATAATCAACATCTTAGGGATTTCTAAATGGCAATGTGATATGTCTGAACTTGTTAAAGTGATGTGGAGCACTGACATACTGAAAGGGGTTCAGTGAGCAGCCAGTGAGCACTACACCTTCATATAGCTGTTCAGCTACTGCACTCATTTATAATGCTTACCTCCAAAAAGGCATATGTGGAGGTTTTACCCATCCTGAAACCAGGGAGTGGCCCTTCATTGAAAAGAGTCATTAAATTTTGATAGGTTAAAAGTAATAAAGAGCATAGGCTCCTTCTTCCAAGAAGAACACTTTTTACAGAATAACGTGATTTCCTTAAGATGTGCAAAAGTAGTTACAGAAGAAATTATACAATGAGCAATGTTTTTGTCATGGTTTCTAGCATAGCTGATTCTGCGAAAGCTGGAAGAGAAGGGATTGGGAAGTTGGGGGGGGGCGGGGGCGGAGTTAGGACATCTAACTTAAATTGACTCGTGGTATTCCATACCATATACACTATGTCATGGCCCTCCCCCTGCTTTCTGGTGAGGGGGTGAAGCTGCGGCTTGTGTGTCTCTTCTTCCAGGTTTCCGGGTTGCGCTCACATGTAGGTGAGAAATCGCCTTCTTGTAAGTCACTGTTTTATTCCAATTATCAGTATTATTACCCTTATATCACTTTTGCATTTTTATTATCTTTTGTCCCTTAGCTATTTTAGTAAACTAGTTTTTATCTTAACTCTTGAGTTCTACCTTTTTATTTTCTCTCACTTCCCTCTTCCATCCCACTGATACCAGCCACTGGCAGTACGTCAGCAGGCCCAGGGTTCTGTGGCCTGGGGGTGGTGAGCGAGCGACTGTTGGGGGCTATCGTGGGTTAAACAACCACAGTTTTGAAGTTAGTGAGTGTTTGATCTATTTCAATATCTGAAGTTGAATGATGTGAACTTGGGTGATGATAAAGCCGCGTGAATTAAAAATAGCTCAAAGACTGTGATGAATAGGAATGGTAAAAAAAAGAAATATATCAGTTTGTGATAGTTCAGCTTTGGTGTTCACGTGGTTAAGATTAGGTCAGTATGTTACACTGATAGAAATATTCAAATGGTCAAAGGAGAGATACAGTTGGTGACGATAGAATAGTTGCTGGAGCAACATCACTTGAATAAATCAGTATCCTAACTTCCTTTCTGAGTAGAGCCTAGGCAATCTAATAATATACAAAATGTGGCAGTCCATTTAAACCGACATAGACTTTTCCACCACATTCTCAGACGAATATGCTCTACAGCACCTCAAACACTGCTGATCTCAGAAAAAGAGGATTAAAAAACCAGGTTGCTCCTGTCATTCTTGCATCTTAAGGGAATTCATACATAATTTTGGCAGCTGGGAAAGAGGCTTATTCTACTCATTAGAGATTGCTAATAGAAAAAGAAATCCTACTATAAGAAAAACTTGGTGTTTTTTACATTTTGTTTGGATGAAAATAATTTTTCTTATTTACACATATATCATCATATGTTCTTTTCTGTTCAGTTCAGTAATAAATATGTAGAAATAATATAATAAATAATATAATAATATAATAATAAATAATATTATAATAAGCCCTACAATATATTTTTTCATTTCAAAATGCATCTCTTATTTTTTCATTAATAGTATTCTCTTGTAATATTCTATGGACCGTGACAGTTTATGTTTGGGGTCGACAGGGTGGGAGGATCATTTAGATAAGATAGTTTAGTAACAAACTATAGTGTTCAGAAGCCTTTGATCAATTATTACATGGTATTAACATAAAAATAGTCATTCTTCACTGGTATCTGCAAATATTCTTCTAAAATGTCCACATATCAGTAACAGAGATACCCACTGCAGTCCATTCTGAGGGTGATAGAACATTCCCAGCACCAGCACTTCCAACAGATTGTTTTCTGTAGCAGGACTGGTGCTACTGCTACTAATTCTGAATATTCTTTTACTAATTCAAATAGCCCCATTTACATAGAGAAGGCTACCCCCAGGAAGGAAGCGTACTCCAAGAAAGATCAGTCTTATACTGACAGACAATGTTTGAAAATGACATAAAACAAATTAGAAATCAGAAAGACAACAAAGCTTATGGTTTCCTAAATGACCTGTTACTGTCTTTGTTAAGTTTTAGGTTCCTTTGTGCACCCATCCTAAGAATATCAGATGTCTTTTGTTAGGAGAAATCTACAGCAAAGGGAATAAAACCAGAGCTCTGGCCCACTGTTAGCTCTGCCTCATGTACTTATTACCAGGTCTTCTGTGTCTTCCAGCAAGCAGGAATTGTACTGACAGAACCCAAAAACATTATGACTGTTTCTTCCTATATTTTGAAAAGTATGTCAGTATGCTGACATACACAGCATAATGTGCAACATAAAAGCAAGTCCAGTTGCTGCACTGTCAAACCTTCACACAGTGGCTGTCCCTTTTCCTGCATACCTTTCTGCTTCATACATTATTCACTATCAAAAGAAACTTTTAAAGAAAATATGAAGACATCTATTTCCCACAAAGCATTGTAGATATGATGACAGGTAGCTGTGAAGAAAATGAAGGATTAAGAAATTCTGAAGTATAATGCTTTGAAATCTTGTTAGAATGTGAATTTGCAGTCCAGTGAAAAATAAAATGTAAGGAATTTGTATTTCAGTTTATCCTACTTTTTATCAAATAGAGTGATATATTTTGTTTAGAGAAAAAGAACTCAAACCATATTTTATAGTGATTGTATTACTTTGCTTTGAAAAGGAGTTTTCATTGAACTTCATCCATGCAACATCATCACAACTCAACATAATATATACTACTATGTGTGTTAAATAAAATATAATTAAATAAAATAAATACATAAATATAATTACCAAAGTATACAGCAGTACCCTACATAATGTAGTGGGAAATTGCAAGTTAAAAATAGGCAGCAATAATTTCCAAAATAATTCAAATACAATGAAAAAAAAAAAATTGTCAGCTGAAACACTAGAGAAATCTGGAAAACCTTCTAACAGTGAGAAATCCAAGGTTTTGGAAGTCTTGATATCCCTTTCACATCTGACTGACTGGTGGGAGAAGCCATTCAAGCCTTTCACTTGGAAGACATGTATTGATTCTGATGAAATCTACCACATCCAGTAGAAAATCCTTCTATCAGCTCAAATAAAAAGCAATCCCAGCATTTGATATAACCTGAAAATAGAATATTAAAGGTTGGAAAATACCTCTAAGATCATCAAGTCCCATACTCAACCTAACATCACTATGCCCGCTAAATCATGTCGCTAAATGCCACATCTACACGTTTCTTGAAAACCTCCAGGGAAGGAGACTCTACCACCTCCCTGGGCAGCCTGTTCCAATGCCTGACCTCTCTCTCAGAGAAGTTTTTCCTAACTTCCAACCTGAACCTCACCTGGCACAGCTTGAGGCCGTTACCTCTCGTCCTATCACCTGGGAGAAGAGGCCGACCCCCACCTCACTACAACCTCCTTTCAGGTCGCTGTAGAGAGCAATAAGGTCTCCCCTGAGCCTCCTCTTCTCCACACTAAACAGCCCTAGTTCCCTCAGCCACTCCCCATCACACTTGTGCTCCAGGCCCTTCACTAACTTCATTGCCCTTCTTTGGACACGCTCAATGTCCCTCTTGTAGTGAGGGGCCCAAAACTGAACACAGCACTCGAGTTGAGGCCTCGCCAGTGCCGAGGGCAGGGGGAACATCACCTCCCTAGTCCTGCTGGCCACTCTATTCCTAATGCAAGCCAGGATGCTGCTGGCCTTCTTGGTCTCCTGGATACACTGCTGGCTCAAAATACAGCAAAATTAGAAACACCGAGACACTGAAACAAAAAAAAGCCCTTGAACTTATATTATTTAAAAGATACATTCCCAAGTCACATCTAGTACTAGTAGCTGTGTTCTGAGTGTGTTCTTTCTGAACATGAAAACAGAAAAGCAATCTAGAAGATATATATTATGTAAGGATAGTCTAAAAGATTAATTAATTAATTAAAAAAGTATTAATTTGTTAGCTTTCCTGAGAAACACAATTTCTTTAAAACTGAGTAATTTTTACCTTTTGCTACATACCATTTTAATTCTGATTTTGTAAAAAATACATAATTTTCAATGGTATTTAGAAATATTTCTTACAAAGTACATCAGAGGCAGTACAACCTGTCTCACTTGTCCTAATCTTGCTGCAGAAGTAAAATCTGTATTCCATGAAAGACCATATCCGTAACCTAACTGGCATGTTGGTACAGAAAGAATTATTCTTTTTCTTTCCAGTCTATTTCATATCTGCTTTACTGTCTTTATTCTCCAACAATGAAATTATTTTTGAGACTGTCACTTTCCTAGAATTACTTATGAGGAAATGAGAGATCATACGTTTAGCTTTTGCTAGATTTAAGTCTAATAAATTGTACTACTAGCCTGCTCTGATGAGTCTAGGACTCACCAATGGAAATTCAGATCCTAAGGTTCTCTATTTTCTTTCTCTCTTTTTCTTTTTTGTGGTCAAAGTTTCTCTTGCAAGAAGCATTTTCTTATTGGAGAGTTTGTTTTCACTGAAGAAGCTTTTGCTTATAAATCAAGCATGAGGGCTCTCTCTTTCACCTGCGTGCAGAGACAGACACATCCAAAGCTGATTTGCCCCATCCGAACATAGACTGGGATAAACCACGACACGAAAACTTCACTCTTTTCACTAATGACTTTTATCCTGCCAGCTTCAACTGGCAACAAAGATTAGGCAAGATAAGCATCGTCCTTAGTGTCTAGACTACTCAATGCCCAGTGCCTGCACATGGGTTAATAACACCTACGAGTTCAAAGATACAATGCAGTTATAATTTTTGTGGTACCTTCATGATGGGAAAACACACATAGTATTTCTTAACAATGGTCATAGTCTGTACTCACCTCTGGATAATTACTGTTAAACTTATTCACAAAACCAAGAAATCAAGAAAAAATTAGATTATTTTGTCTCAGAAAATTTTTACTTCTCCAGGTGGAAATGACAATGCAAAAATGAAAGGAGTATCATTTCCCTAAGCTTCCATTTTTTCCTTTAAATTATGGTGAAAAATGTACATTTCTGCCAGCTTTCCTCTCTCTAGTGAAAAAGAGCTCTTTAGCTAACAGGAAAACTTAAACATTTTTGCATTTATTTGCTGTTTAGATAAGCGCACAATTTCAAACATTCTTACAAAATTATCCAACCATTTGAATCTGGATTTAAATCTCAATTGCACTGATTTGACCTTGCATCACACCTACTGAATTCTGCAGCCTTACTTCCAAGTTAGATCAAAATAAATGAGATTCAAACCTCTGAAGTCTGCAAATTGGAGTGGTTTCAATACAAGAACTGTCAGTCTTTCAAGATTCCCAAACACTTCTGATTCCAGCTGGAAACTTCTCAACAGTAACATCTCTCAAGGTATCTTGGCACTTCCAGTGCCGGCCAGCTCCCAGAATTCAAGGGCTATAAAAATGAGAAAGGGAAAATCCATTGAAACATTTCAGAACATCCATAAAGACTGCATCTCATCTGGAATTTGGGCTGTTTCGCAAGAACACCTAGGGATAAGTCAGAGAGCTGTTAAAATTCCAGACTGATTCTCTGTTCTTAATTCTATTCTCATGCTCAAGTTTCCCTATAGTCTATGGCCGAGTGCAAAATGGTGTTTCATTTTAAGATGCATAGCAACTCAATGATCACAGTTTAGCTCCTTGCTTTCAAAAATGCTTTTAAGCAATGGAGAAATGAAAGATACTAGAGTAAAATCATGTTATAGTTTTTAAATTTGTCCATTTGCATTACATTGAGGACTTGACTAGTCCTTCACATAAAGCCTAACAGAAGACAGAGTGTTCCTGCAGAATATCATAGAACAATGAAGCATCTCAGTGTTGTTAAATATTTCAGCAGAGATTCACAGTTAAATTCATGTCAAGTCTTTAAATAAAGAAAGATAGAATATGTATTCTTGCCGATCAACCAAATTTTTACACACATTGTTTCCCAGTCAATGTTGTCTAGTAGACAAATTTTACTGTTGAGCAATATATTTTTCTTCTGTTGGTATTTTCAAAATAAAAGCAACTTGCTATAATGGCAGAAGCAACAGGAATTTTTTTTTTGTTGTTGTTGTTTTGACCTATTCTCTTTTTTAAGCATTGGGAAACAATAATTAAAGAATTTGTTCCACTACTTTGAAATGCAGGTCTAAAGCCTCTTCCCAGCCAGATGAAATCCTGACTGCATCTTCATTCCCAGCTGCGCATTTCCACCTCCTTTTTTGGTTTGTCAAAGAGGATCATCTGACCACATATCCAACCAGCTGAAGGTACTGCTATAACAGAAATCAACCACTACTAGTAGTAGTAGTAGTAATACTAGTATTATTTCTAGTAATACTACTGCTACTATTAGTAATAACACTGTGTATATGTGTGTATATATATAACTAAAAGATCAACCATATAAAGCAACAATTTCTGAAAATGAATTTGAGTCTAAATATTGATTCTGCTTAAACTAAGTACGTAATCAACTTATGCTTGATGTGGCTAGAAAAACAACGAAAAACATTTGTCTTACATGGCGTTTTAAAAAAATAGATATTTAATGGAGAGAAAATATCTTTTTCTAGCCAGTGAAATAAGTCATAGAATTATAGAATCATAGAATCAAAGAGTCACAGAATGGTTTGGATTGGAAGAGACCTTAAAGATCATCGAGAGACCTTAAGAACTCCTTGAAAGCAGCCTTCCAGAGAAGGACTTGGATGTTCTGATAGATGCAAAGCTGAACATGAGCCAGCAGTTCTCACAAGAGTGTAGCAGAAAGGGGACAAGTCACCTCCCTCCCCCTGCTGGCCACATTTAAAAAATTATTTATTTATTTATTTGATGCAGCGTAGGGAATGGCTGGCTTTCTGGGCTGCAAATGCCCAGATTGATACGTGTCCAAAGAGCAGACCAGATTTAAAGTTAATCAAGGAGAGATAAGACAATATAAAAGCTAAATAAATCTGTTGTGCATCATTAGGACAAGGATTGAAATGTTGAAGTTACTGTCTGGAATGAAAAACTAATGGATAATGGAATACTTTTTTTAAAAAAAAAAAACGAGATTTTTATTTATCATTATTATTTAAAGACCAGTAAATCATAACTTACAAATATGAAGTTATTTTGTTAAGTTTGAAAATTTGGGTGGTATGTATAAGTTTTAATGAAAATCACTTATCACATTAAATTGAAAAAAAAATAAAAAAGAGAAATATTGCTAACAATAGAGCAAACTGAGCCCCAGTTTATTGATGATGTTATTTAAAATCAGCCCTTGAACTTTTCCATTTCTCCTAAAGTAGTGTTGTACCTTTCATTTTTCTGCGATGCCATACAGAAAGGCCACAAAATAGTTTTATATGTAGGTCTAGAAAAAAAGCAAAACCAACCAACCAACCAAACCAACAAGCAAAAAACAGAAAGACATCACCCTGCTATACGGACCGGTCATATCTCATGCTTATGTGCAATGTTTTGATTCTTAATCCGGTCTCTGGCTGTGTATAGGCACAAGCCTCATTTATATACAAACTGTTTATATTCCTCCCACCATTTCGCCAATAGGCACTCCGCTGTAGATAATTTTGAGTTATAGAATGAAGACTCAACACATTAAAATGAAAATTATTCTAGCACTGCTGAACTAAGACATTAAAAATTCTAAGCCAAGCCCAAGAAATCTGAGAGTGGAGTTTGCCATTTGGATGATAAGGATATACAGTTGTGAACCTTTGTCCAGAAACAGCAGAGTAAGAGAACTAATGTTACAAGGAAAAAGAAATACTAATGTGCAATAATATGCAGACAAATCTGTAAGAAAACACACCATAATCACACACACTGGCACTGGTATTCCTCTTGGCTCCCTAGTGATATCTCTCTTGTCAGCACAAGTGTCACAGCTCCTGCACAGAAAGGCAGTCTCTACAGCCCGTTTGCCAGAAACTGTTTTCTGTGAGCTTTATAGCAAGTGAAGTTCATTTTAAACCTTAGCCTCAGAAAGAAAAGTGAAAATGTAACAAACGGTTGTTAGCCAAAGGCTACAGAACATGGAGTGGGTATCAACTCACAGAGCAGACAGTATACTGCTTGTTGTTTGGTTTCAGGTTTTTGTGTGTCTTCTTCTGGACACCAAAAATAAAATATAAAATAAAATAAAATAAAATAAAATAAAATAAAATAAAATAAAATAAAATAAAAAGTTTCTACCTTTCTAGTTTTAGGAACTTCAATCAGAAGAATTAAGACGGCATAAAAATGTCATGAATATTCTGCATAAAAGCTCTTTGCCTGTGGTTCCTGTTCATACTGAGGAAAACATCTAAATTTTTGACTTCTCAAAACAGCTAAACAGCTACTTGTTTTGGATGAATGAGCAAATGGAATTTTGCCTGTATATGTTAAAACATCTATGCCACTGCCCCAATCCTTCTGCTTTCCAGCCAAACAAAACAAAAAGCAGCCAACTATACACAATAGTGTATTCTGGGTGCTGACAAGTTTTCATGAGAGCAGATATCCCAAGCATTGGATTTTGCTCTTGTATTCCAGGTGCAATTTTGAACCGTTCACCTAAACTCAAATATCTGCAAATGAAAATAAGAGCTCTGTTTTATTTCCTGGATCTTCACATTGTAGAAATGACATTGATTCTGAAATTAGCTTGTGGTGGCATCTTAGCCAAGCCACCCCATTCTCTGCCTCTACAGCTATTAAGCATTTTTCCATGGCCAGTTCTCAATCTTCATACTTCAGGCTCTTCTATAAGGCTGTCAGTTCCTGTCTTTTATTTGAACTGTGTTGACTTCACACTCCCTATGACAAACTCAAGTTCCTCAGCATCTTTTGCACAGCTTAGATCTTGCCTATATTTCATCCTGATTTTCATCCCATAAACCTCAAGTCACACACAATCAATTAACTCACAATAATATTCTTCACCATGCCACTATTTCTTTTGAGCCCCATAAAGTTGTCAAACCCCCTGAGAAATGGAGATACTGCCTAGAATTATTTGGTGTGAAAAGTGTAAGAGGGAACATGGGATCAACATCTTCCAGGCCTGCAGACCAATTAACATTCAATGGCATTCAAGGCAACACTTTAAAACAAGAAACATTATCCCATTGCAAAGAATAAAGGGCGAATGCCTGCAACTAAACTTCACCCTCTTTCTCCTCCATCTCAGACAGGCCAACAAAGCTGGTGAAGAGCCTCGAGCACCAGTCTTACAAAGAGTGGCTGAGGGAACTGGGGCTGCTTAGTGTGAAGAAGAGGAGGCTCAGAGGAGACCTTATTGCTCCCTACATCTACCTGAAAGGAGGCTGTAGTGAGGTGGGGGTTGGCGTCTTCTCCCAGGTAACTAGTGATAGGACAAGCTGTGCCAGGGGAACTTCAGACTGGATGTTAGGAAAAACTTCTTCTCTGAGAGAGAGGTCAGGCATTGGAACAGGCTGCCCAGGGAGGTGGTGGAGTCTCTGTCCCTGGAGGTGTTCAAGAACCAAGTTGATATGGCACTTAGGGACATGAATTAGTTATAAGAGTTATGTTAGGCTGATGGTTGGACTAGATGATGTTAGAGGTTTTTTCCAACCTTTATGATTCTGTGATCTTTTTTCCTCTCCCTGACAGTCTCCCCTTCTTCCAAAACAGAGTTTGCATCCAGTTCCCAGTACTGACACAGTTCAGATCTAGTGAAAGCCTGTTCTGACATTTACAATCTTTCATTTATTTTGTCTTTCTGAGAATGTGATTTCATGAAGTCTTGAGTATTTATCCCTCTGTAACCGAGAGGAGCAATACCTACTGTGTACATGAGCATGGCTTTGGTGAGGACCTGGCAAAGGTGACTCAGACTCTCCATGGCTCCTCAGTGTTCCTGCAATCAGGAGACAAAAAATACAGTTAAACTAGGAAAAGGAGGGGGGCTAGGTGAAGCTGCATGGTTTTTGAGGGCAAGAAAGATATTTTATGTACTTATCTCAAGTTTTGTGTCTGTTAAAGGGAGGGTACGCACAAACCTGATGTTACTCTCCTTTAAACGCAAAAGAAACATAGCTACACCTGTGAAGGCTTCACTGTTCTACCATAGTAGAGTTTCATATTCATCTTCTTGCTTCAGTTAAAGTGTATGCTAAAGTCCCTCTGATTTTAAAATATCAATTCATAGTTGTTACAGTAGGCTGAACTCTTGAATAATCTCATGCAAGTTATGTGTTTAAATGTAACCAAAAGTCAAAAAGCGTGATTTTACATAGAAAAACCATGTTAAAACATAGATTTGCATTTAAACCATAACTGACAGAAGACATTGCTTGGCTCCTTATCAAGATGGAAAACATCTCACTCCAACACAGAACAACATTTTCGAATACCCTCTGGTAGTAAAACTGCAGATTAAAGGGAAGAGATCCCAGGTTGCTGTCCTGGACATGAAAAGAGAGTGGCCATCTCCCTACTTAACTCCAGTGTCTTAAAGTTTTATGTGTCTTACTTAAAACCCAAGCTCAGGGATCTATTTTTATTAGTTCCCACAGCCGCAGAAAAGGCTCATAAACAGTTACATATGTTCAAACTTTTAAAAGATTTTTAAAAATGAAACAAAAATTCTGGTTTCAAAAAATATCAGGATTTGGACAGCTCTTGAGTGCTTCCAGCTGGCAATGCTGATGCTACCTTCTCCCTTTTCAACTGAGTCTAACAGCATTAGCTGTAGGCAATCCATTTGCCTGCAGCTTTATGTTATGACTGTTATGGTTAGGGGTGTGGAAGTAATCCCTAGATGTCCTGCTCCCTTTCTCTTGTACAGCCATCACTAGCCACTTAGAGAAAAAAATGCTGACAAGCACGGCCAGCTTTGGACATAAGCCAAATAAGTAGTTGCCTTCTCCCGAAACAACAGACTTTGCTGAAATATTTACCCAGGTGTTGTCTTGCCTGTGTGTTGCACTAGAATTGAAGGAAGGAGTCACTTGGCCGTGTATGAACTTTGCAACACACTACAGCAGTGCAGCAGAGACCTGAAGTAAATGAAGAATTCACGCTTCCCCATCATATTATTTTGCCTACAGACATGATAAGCCTTGAATCAATTACACTGCAGTTATATAGTATCTTAATCCATGGAAAAGCAAAGGAATACAATGATAAAAAATGACAAGCAAAACTGAAAAGCAATTGGTGGTCCCAGGTAAGAGAAACATATGGAGTTTATGTCAAAAACGAGAGAAGAGATGTAAAGATTATCCCAGCTGATGGTAGGTTCTACAAAAGAATTCTCATTTTTGGCAAAATCAGTAGGAAAGAACAGCAAGTTTGAACATGCTGAATTTTGCATGGAATGAAAAGGAGTATTTTTTCTAAACAACAAATCAGATATTATTGGGAGACCTCATTGCGGGGGAGACCTCACTGGGGCCTTCCAGTACTTAAAAGGAGCTTACAGGCAGGAGGGGGACCGACTTTTTGCACGGGTGGATAATGGTAGGACAAGGGGGAATGGGCTAAAACTGTAAGAGGGGAGGTTTAGGTTGGACATCAGGAAGAAATTCTTCACTGAGAGAGTGGTGAGGCGCTGGCACAGGCTGCCCAGAGAAGTTGTGAATGCCCCATCCCTGGAGGTGTTCAAGGCCAGGCTGGATGGGTTCCTGGGCAGTTTGATGTAGTGAGGTAGTGGCTGGCAGCCCTGTCCACGGCAGGGGGTTGGAACTAGATGATCTCTGAGGTCCCTTCCAACCCAAGCCATTCTATGATTCTATGATTCTATGATTCTATGATTCTATGATTCTATGATTCTGTATTATGTCCCGGAGAAAAATGTTTTGAGAATTTTCCCAGCAGAGCACTTACGAAGACCAGATTCAAAAAGAACTAAAAATATTTTACACTAAAAAAAAAAAAAAAAAAAGATCCTGGACTTCCATCTTGCTGTTGATAGATACATCTAAACTTTTATTTATCTAAATTCTGACTTTAAAATTTAAAATAGTAGTAATAATAATAATAAAATATTGCCCTGGTGCATATTACATGAAGTTTAGTAAATTAGCTTTCTATTTTCAAACAGAAAAATAATTCAGTAGCAAAATGTTTCTTTGTAATAAATTTTTATGAAAACCTCTAAAAATACCAGATGTTCCTCACAAAACCTTGAAGCAAAAATGACACTTCTGCACAATTTTAGCAGCTGCAACCTCTAGGCAGTAGCTGAGTTGAAGGCCAAAAATAGGTATTATGCACATTTGATATTAACAGAAATAGGGAGGCTTCTGGCACTATACTGCGGTATGAATAAAAAAAGTAAGATGGCACACAAAGGTCAGCCCTTCTGAAAGCAAGAAAAACAAGTCTTGCAGGCAACATTAGTACAAATTCAATAGAAACAGCATTTAGTCAGAATCTTAATCAAGGTTCTGCCCTGACAGCATTGCATTCTTTGTGTGAATGAATTAGGGGACACTGAGACATGCTGTGGAGACTCTGCTAGTAGCTACTGAGGGAGACAGGTAAGCACTCTGGAAGTTAGTCACTCACGTACAGGCTTGGGACTGAATACAGAATCAGTAGAGACACTTTCAGTAACCTTACTTTAAATTAACATCCACATTCAGAATAAGGTACATTTTGCATGCGTCCATTCTGGACTTCAGGTAATGTCTGTTTTCTCAGTAGGTTCATGTGATGAAGAGTTCTCATCAACATAAACTTTTGACTGCACTGAAGCACTGGTTGTCATAACAAGAAGCAAAGGGTAGGTTTATCATATTGTCTGGGGTTTCTTCTAAAGGAAGAATCCACTTCAGCTAAAGTCCCCATCCAGTGGCATACTTAAATTCCTTTCTATGGGAAAATGAAGTCTAGCTATGTGTAGGTACCTATTTTTCCTTCACTTCTTCCAGTTCAGCAATGACCTGGGAACATAGGTCTGCCTGGTGGGAATTAAAAAAAAAAAAAAAAAAACACAGAGCAACAAGTTAAATGCATGGTTTTGCATGTTTTTCACTCAAATTCTACACTGCCATTCTGCCAGCTGTTCCCTGATCTTTAGTTGCAGCTCCCATTCCAATCCTTGGAAGCACAACACCAAGTCAGGTACAAAGTAACTCCAAGCAAGGTGATCAGGAGAATTCTGAGATGAACTTTATAGCTTCTTACAGACCCCCAAAAGCTATGTTTCATTATGACCCTTTCCAACCCTTCCGAACCAAATCTGTGGCTTGTAAAATATCAGGATATCCACAAAGCTAAAGCTGCTAAACAAAATATAAAAATTCCACAAAATTAAACTCCTTACGTGTATAGGATTTCACACAGCTGCAGGTAATAACCTCTACTGCATGCCACACAGGGAATTTTCAGATGACAGAATTTCACTGGAGCAATGCAAATGTTAGCAACCAGAATTGCCTTTCAGGTTTTCCCTTTACTCAGAGTAGGATCCAGAAATCAGGAATTAGTGACTCAGCCTGGTGGCAAAGGACCACATTATCAATTGTCTCATTGAATCTTGAGGGAATCAATCAGCACCACTTCCCTTAAGCCTTCTTGTCAGCAGTTCTCCCTCCAGCTCAGTCTGGCTCATTTCATCCCCCTCTAGTACTCGTATTGTTATGGAGCACTAGATTCTGATATTTATTTGGAGTCTTAGTTTCCTGTGGGGGAAAAAAAAAAAAGAAAAAGAAAATGAAAAAGAAAATGCAATCCGGTACTTAATATCTTTGACGGTCCAGAACTTTAAGTCAGAAAGTCCACTTGCTAATAAAGAGAAATGTAAGCTAGCATCTCAATGGAGACCAGCAAATATTTAGCAGCAAACAAAAGAAGGATTATATTTTACAAAGATGTTTTCTTTTAGTCAAACTGATACTGAGTGGTTCTTCTCAGTTCATAATGGCTAAACAAGCAGAACCAAACATCCTTTTCATCATAATGAATTCAGCTATCCAAGCATTCTTTCACAGACAGATATCTCTCTAGGAGTGTAAGGCTCTAAAAATTCTTTAATGAAATCTTTAAAGACCTAAACAGAAAACAATGCAACTAGTGCAAAACAGCTTAGTTATTTTTCTTAGGATTTTTAATATACAACACATTGCTGCATCAATTTTATTGAAACTATTCTAGAAAGCATTCTATAAATAAAGCAGTTTTATTGTTTAGATCCTATAATAACAGCTTACTGAGGCAGCAGTGAAAGAGAACTGAGCCTCTGCCCCTGATCCTCTAAAGCCCTCTCAAAACAATAAGTACTGAATGAAGAATGAAAAGCTAAAACTATCCACCACTTTTAGTACAAATATACATTGTTGTATGATATGTATCATCAAAATCCCACTGAGAGATGCCAACAACAAATTTCACAATACAAACAAGCTACACTTACTTGGAAAGAGTAGTTCTGATATGGACATCAGAGAGATCAGGATAGGATATGATGGGATAGGATGCTATATGATATGATACAATACAGTACGAGGCAATACAATACCATGAGAAGAATAGTCTACTTGGAAGAGATCTCCAAAGATCATCCAGTCTATCTGCCATAAATTTGTTAATAAGAAACAGGCTTAACTAAAAGCCCTGCAAACTGCCTTATAAAGGCCTATAAAAGCCTTAGAGATGGCTTGAAAATTACTTAAGGCAGATGCTCATACCTAACTAGATGCTCATTAAACACCTACCAAACAATATCCATCTAGGAACATGGCCTGTGTTATTCTGTATGTAAACAACATTAGAAAGAGAGTTCACATTTCATGCTCTTGCGTAAACACATGCCAAAGCAATTACAACTGCAAAATGATATACCACCTATCAATCAATACCATTATTGAAATATTATATACCAAAACACAGTAGTTAATCAATTTTTTGCTGGACTTTGAAGGTATGCAAAATTCACCTGACTCTATACTTGGGAGAAAAAAAAAAAAAAAAAAGTATATTTAATAACCCTACAAAGTGATTCACATGAAACAACCAGAAATTAAAACCGACCTCCACCTACATCATCTGAAACAAGAAATGCCAGGATGGTGGTAATACATTTAGTATCCCAAAGTTTGCTGGAACAGCAAAAGCCATGAAGGAATAAAGAAGGAAGCATGTGACAAGGAAAAGTAATAAGTTATTTTTGTCCTTAGGCCAGTGGAATCTAATCTGTGCTACTTTTGCACATTTTAGAGAACATCATCAGAGAATTTAAGTTGTGAGAGGTCTGCATATCACAGGAAAGAAATTAAACAGAAGTTGCTATCATACTCATTGCTAAATAAATGGTTTCTCTGTCAGGCTTGGCAAAGTGATAGTACAAATCACTTCCAAGGATAATTTGCTAACACTTGGCTGGTTAGTTTGATTCAGCAGTTGGCACTGATAACCCAGTCTGATTTTCAGAAGAGCAATGGCATGGTTTAATCCTTAATTTCCACTGCAGAAAATTGCAGCGTATTGTAAGGACCAATGATTTACCAGGGTAACATATATCACCAATGTACACACTGCAGAATCTCACAGTAGCTATTTGTATCAGTGTCTAAGAATGTGTAAAAATGTATAAAACACAATGGATGAAATAGAGTCAAAATGTAATTTCAAAACACCCAAAGAAACAACAGTATCTCTTATAAATCCTGATTATATCCTTCATAGACTTACCTATAGCCTGATGCAGGAATCTAATTGAAATACATTTATATGGCCAGGCCCTTGCTAGTTGCCCTCTTATTTCTCATTAGGTGGATTAACATAGAAGCTCAGAGTCATGGAAAAAAGGTACTTCTGCATGCAAAACCATGTAAAATACCACTGCTTCAGCTTTGATAAGAATTTATTTGTCCATAGGAGATTGCTGTCACGCAGCATCAGTTCCAAGTACTTTGTGCACTTGTTATCACGTTTGATTTCCCTTCTATCTCTATTCACCTGTCATTCTCAACATTTTGAAACCTTAATCTTCTCCAGTTGCTGCTGGGGCTATTTTATCTAGCATGGTGAGAGTGACAAATAGCATCTTGATGACTGGTCATTCCCCAAAGATTTTTTCTTGAAAAATCTTGAAAAAAGAGATCTCTGGTCTAGTGGTCATCTTATTGACAACTGTAAATACAAAAGTCTCAAGTTCATATTTATTGCTGACTACTTCACAATAACCCTTCCTAGACTAGATGCTAGTCTAGAACTAAAGGCTACTTGAGTCATACTTTCACAAAGATATCCAACAGCAGAGGATGTAAATATTTCTATCAATAGAGGACTTTCCTGGAAAATAATTTAGATTATTTAAGAACTAAAAAAAAAGAATGCAAAAAATCATCCACCTCCTTTACAATAGCTATTTTTTTTCTCTCTTTCACACTAAAGAGATGGGTGTTCCTTAAAGCAGTGGAATGGGGGCACAAGCCAAATGCATGCTCCCACAAATATCCCTTACCAGCACTGGTAGCAGAAGAATCATTTTGCAGCATTCTCTACAAGGTGTAGTATCTCAATCAGCTAAGCACTGCAAAGACTTTGAAGCAGTGAGGGACAATAGCTCTGGTGACTCTGTCCAAATACTGACATCAGTGTTGTCTCCATTCTGACCAACTGATGTGACAGTACAAAAATGGGAGGCAGGGATAACCTTCAAACAACATTGTTGAAATTCTAAGAGCTGTGATTCATAACAGCACTTGTTGTTGAATGCACTTTGGGGATAAAACAGCTTGAATTTCATTTTTCAAAACTGAAAAGTGCAGTCATATGTAAAGAAGAGATTTAGACCAGAGCAAAACTTTGATGGGCTGCTAAAAAACTCCATCTTATTCTTATTTTAGACTTTTTCTGCTTATCTTGCCCTAATGCTATGGAGTTCTGAGGGGAATGATCCCTCTGTTGTTTCAAGAATATACTATCAGGACTATCATGAACAAGGAAAGAAAATTAATTGTGCAATTTCTGTATGAATATATCTGTATATATAAGTAAATAGGCATATAATTATAAAATAAAAACTTTACCTCTGTAACCTTCAAAGTAAAGAAGTTTTTTCTCATGTTTGTATGGAACTTCCTATGTTCCAGCTTGTGCCCATCGCCCCTTGTTCCGTCACTGGGCACCAGTGGAAAGAGCCTGGTTCCATCCAGTTGACACCCCTGATCCTCACTTGTCCTGTCGAGTATCTCTAAAAGCTATTTAGGACATGGCCCATGAGCTATTTGTCCTAGGAAGAAAGAAACTCAGATACAGCTTTTGCCCAATATAGCAAAATGAAGCCCACTTTTTAACGCATTGAAACTGAGATTTAGATCCTCTTGTAGCAATGCATGTATTGTCATGCTCCACGTGAAGAGATATGAGAAACTAGATCTGGGATCAGAACTTAATCCACAAAGACAAAATTTAATGGCAGTCAGCAGACACTGAATGTAAACTCTACTGATAAGCTGAATGCTGTTTTTTAAGACTCCTCAAATTAATTCTAGACATTTGCACAGTCTTCTTTTCAGGTTTCTGCATCAGATTAAGTTCAGATTTCCAATGGTATGAACATCAGTGCTGTGGGGAGTGACTCCAAGGGTTAAGTACCTAATAGGAGCAAGTGAGAGCCCTCAAGGCAGCTCTCCCCTACGCTGAAGCACAGCAGAGATGAACCTCCCTTCCCAATCAGTCATCTTCCTAACATCACCAACAATCCTGTTGTTTTCAGAGATACGTCCATGAACACAAGTCAAGATAGATAAACATCTCAGCAGATTTGGAAAAGACAGAAGAGAATATTCAACTACTATCCATCAACTTGGCAAAAATAAATAACACCAAAAATGAAGTCAAAGCCCTCAATTATCAGTCCCTTGAGTGCCAGCTACCAAAAGTAGCTTTAAACAAGTATGGCACAGACATACTCACAAACTAGCAGAAGCAGAATCTAAGTCTATTATTTAAATCACATAAAATACCAATAGCACAAATGGATTTAACCTTTAGTAATGCCTTTGTGACAACATGAAATCATGCACAAGTTGCTTCAGACAAACAACAGCCATTAATATTTCAGACATCCAAGAGAAGTATAAGACTATTGCAAGGACAAAACTACAAAATAATGACGTTATCACAGGAAGACTGCAACTACAGGGATAAACAAAGTACAAGTGACTGAAACAAGTTCAACAGCTAATACAAAAGCATTAGCAGAAATTCTGTTGTAATTTGGCTATAAAGGCTGGCTCAAAAAAGTTACAAGAGTATATGAGTACCTTAAATTCCACCTAAAGGAGATTATTGTTATGCTATTGTAGTTACAGAAGGAATTGCCTTTTCAAATAAGAACAGAGAAACATATTTCACAACAGGTAAACAGAATCATATGAAAGCCTTTCAGGCTACGAAGATATAAAATTTTATAAGAAAAATTCAATCATGAGAAAGAAAAGATGAGATTGAGAACAGAAGAGGAAAAAAAAAAACTATAATCTCTGCCATAGGAAATAATAAATAATAAGCAGGTCTAGGTACTGTACAAAATATCTGAACTGCAATTTGCATAAATAAATAACCATTTATTGCCAGCTCCCTCTATTTATCTCATTTGATACAGAACTTCTAGCTTACTTGGCCTCTATTTGTTTCAACTACAATGAAATTCAAATCCCACTTCCTTACTAATTACCTTCCCAATTATAGCATTCCTTAGGATGTTTATGAACTTCCAGGAAAACTATAAGTAGGAGCTTTAGGGCATTCATCACTTTTCCCCAAGCAATAATAGCAATAACACATATTTATAATAACCAAACCATCAGGAGCAAGTACTTGGTCAAGATTATGGCTCAGCAAATTCATTGTTTTTTTGATTTAGCATACTAAATGGGTGGTGGGCAGAGAAAATGTGTGGTAGAACTTGATTATTTACTGCTTGAGGTATCTGTAGCAAAAGAAAGCAACATAAATGGGGAGGATGTCGGTATTGTTCACAAGACAGTATTAGCTGGTGATGGACAACAGGGCACTTGATTTGGGCATTCACCCTGCTCTGCAGAAAA
>VXAV01010944.1:81582-105156 GCA_013399715.1 Alectura lathami | reverse complement strand
TTTTTTTTTTTTTTTTTTTTTTCAGTGAGAATTTTCCATAGGTCTCATATATGGATAACAAGGTTCAACAAGGAGAAATGCAAAACCCTGCGTCTGAGGAGAACGATCCCAGGCACCAGTACATGCAAAGAGTCGCCCAGCTGGAAAGTAGCTTTCCCAAAAAGGACCTGGACCTGGGTGTCCCAGCAGACACCAAGCTGAACATAAGTAAGTCATGTGCCCTCACGGTTAGAAGGTTGATTGTATCCTGCGCTGCCTAAGGCAAAGTGTTGCCAGCAGATCATGGGAGGTGATCCTTCTCCCCTCCAAGTGTGAAGCCACACTTGGAGTGCTGGTTGAGTTCTGGGCCCACCAGTACAGACCTGAACACACTGGACAGAGTCCAATGCAGGGCCACAAAGATGATGAAGGGACTGGAACTCCTGTGAGAAGAGGCTGAAAGAACTGGGACTGTTTAGCCTACAGAAGCTTAGGGAGAATGTTATTGATGTCTATAAATACCTAAAGAGAGGGTGCAAAGAGGATGGCACCAGGCTCTTCAGTATTGCTGACCCATGACAAGGGGCAATGGGTACAAACTGGAATACAAGAGGTTCTGTCTAAATATCAGGAAGCACTTCTTTTCTTGGAGATCTTTAAAAGCCATCTGGGCATGGTCCAGCCCATGTTACTATAAGAAATTAATTTGGAGATGAAGATGAAGGTGGTGAAGAGAAGTACTTCTGAACAGAAGTCAAGGATAGGGTTTTTGATCTATGTACTTTGCAGGGCAGGGTCAGAGGCTGTAATGACAGAGACATTCAATCTTTATCCTGGTAGATATGTAGTTTACACTTTGCATTTTATTGCCAGACATAACAAGAAACCCTCAAATGTCTATTCCAGGCTGCATTTGGTATTATCAAATATATGTTGTTGAACCTGAATTTGAAACAATAATCATGACGCCTAACAGCATCTATAAATTAATTGTTGCAGTCTCTCAGGGGTTTTCAAGTTCCAACACATTGGCGAGATCTCATGCCACTTACTTTTTCAAAGGAGCCACACAAAGTTGGATCTGAAGCAAAAGCTCTGAATTAGCATAATGAAACTCATGTCAGTTGGCAATAGAAAATACCTGAAAACAGATATGCAATAAGCTTTATATATAGAAAGTTAGTGGACATTAATGGGAAAACTGGTAAATACTTACATTGCAATTATGTGTCTTACAACAACTATACTAGAAATCTAAGGATATGAAACCTAAGAAATGAAGCATTAAAAGATCATTCTTTAAAAGTTTATTGTCACCATACTTGTACTGTACAGACTGAGAAATAAAGAACTGAATCAAAAAATAGAATACTACAGGTATATCCAAACCTTGATGATTGTACTCCAACATCAATGTTAATGTCAGGAATGTCCGAAAGAGATAATTTAATCAGCACTGGTAACAATTAATGTAAAATTTAGTAAACAGAGATTGGGGTTAGTCTGAAGGATTATGAGTGAATTGTCACAGATGAAGGGACAGTGAGTGTGTTTTTGTTACTGCCATTTTCTTACATGTGTGATCTGTATGATTATGACAGATGAACATTTCTGAAAAGCTTTAAGGTAGTATCTCATATACAAACATATAAAAGAAAAAAGGTACATAGAGAAAAGAGACCAAAAAATGATGTTAAATTAGCCTTCCTGCTAGACGCACAAAATAACCTATTTAGAAACAACAACAAAAAATCAGCTGGTCTTGAAAATCTAAGGCACTTTCAAGGAGCCTTGCCCTCTCTGAGAGCATATGTAATGTCTCTCTTCTCCTTGCTCACTACTGTCACAGAACCTTCAGGTATAATGATGTCTTTGGATCTCCGTTTGCCATTGGAGATCCGAATGAATGTCAGCAAGCAGTGGGTTTAAAACATTCTGAGAAGGAACAGACGTGCACATACACAGACTCACATATACATATGAGTATGTATATAGATACACACAGAAATAGCGAATCTTTGTTTCCTTAGAAAAGTAGACAGTGTTCAGTGTTCACCCATTACAGAAAGAGAAATCTTCTCAGTGTACTGTATTGACCTTGCATTATGGAAATGGATTGAGGGAGGGAGTGCCAGGTTTCCAGAAGTGTATTTTCCAGAGGTGTATTTCCCTCTTTTCCCAAGAAATATTCACCTAATTACTACAATATTCTGCTTTGGAACTCCCACAGTGCAAAATGAAACTTTTGTGTCCCTCATCCTTATTCTTATAACAACATAAGTGCAAATTAAGTAAGCTTCAAGCACAGCCTATAGTCATACCTGGGGCTATTTTCATCTTCTGAAGCAGACTTACGGATGAAATTCAACATTCTCCTATTTTCATACTCTATTCAGTGAAGATGATTAATTTGCTTTCTTTGAAGACTGAAAAAAAAAACCTCTTGTAATTGAGGAGTATAATAAATATCTCCATAATTCTGAGATTGTAACCTTTTTTGAAGTTTTAGCTACTTCAGGGTAACACTCTTCTTGATTCTCTGTAAAGGTGTTTGCGAAAATGTTAGATGATGTATACTAACTTCATCTGTAAGATACAGTGCTTCCTAGAAATACAGGAAAAAAAAAACATACCTTCTAACATATTATCATTTGTATACCCTAGACATAAATAAACTTTGTGCATAAATAACAAAATGTGGCTTGCATTTGATGGAAATATTTTTGTATTATTATTTTCATTTACTCATAACGGAAATGTGATCTTTTTTCTGTTGTTCTGAAAGGACTACCTGATGCAATCAATGTTTATTTTAACAGAATGGTCCATAAATCATCCATAATAAAGCCAAGGAAATTACAAAGCTTTGAAGTATAAACTGCAAGTCTGGCAACTGTGTGTATTGAATGTTAAGAGATCAGTCAAGTACATCTTCATACCAGCTCATGGTAAATAATGAAGGAAAAGGATTCTTTTCTGCTGCAGACAAACTGTGGATCAGNNNNGACAAACTGTGGATCAGCTTTACATCAGCTGCTCTAGAGTTTTAATACATTTTTTCCCCATCTACACTATCTAACTTTGTTTCAGTGAATCAGCCTCTAAAGGAGAAATGTCAAATAAAAACCTAGTGATGAAAAGAAATAAATTTGTATACTGTTTACATAGCAATATATCCATCTACTTTGTGCAATATTATGATTTAAAGCAATGTGGCAGAATGCAAGTATCAAAGACCTTACAGCAGATGCCAACAGAACTCATAATCATAAAGTCATCACAAACAGGGATAATAAAAATATAGTTAAACAGACTTAGTTCCTAAGTGATACAGGATAAATGTAGAAAAATTGAAATAATGTTTGTAAGACTAGAATGCAGTCATTATTTGTAGACAATGCAGAGGAATTAGCAGTGAGATGAAACGTCACAGTAATAGAATTAGAGGTCATGAAGACCTTTCATGATAGCACATGCATTTCTGAAATGTCATATAAAAACCTAAGAGAGTTGCATGGGAGTTCATTCTTTACTTTACAAAGATCATTTCCCAAGCAGCATTTAGTCAACTTTGTTAATGGTGATAGTAAAATGCTTCTAGGTCTGTATAATTAAAAGCATATTTCTTTCTCTCATTGCACCCTTGAAGCTGTTGGCTTCAAATTCAGTCAGCATGGACGTTTTGATCTAATCAGGCAAGAGACCCTAAGAAACTTTTAGGTTGGCATTTATGGATAGGAGGCTATGTAGTTAAAAGTTAGAAGGAAAAAACTTATGGAACTAGTTTAGTAATGAGACCCCTGATAGCCTTTAAACTAATATCCAACCTATTTACTTTTTTTCATGGTGAGCTTGTTAATTATCTTTCTCTGAAGGTATAAATAAAAGATGCACATAAACACCTCACAGGTTTTCTGTCAGTGTTTTGACGCTGTTTTCATCTCGATTGCTATCTGGAAGCCTTCAAAATATGAGCTCAGTTTTCTAAGAAAATGTATCTTGTTCTCCTCTATGTTTTGCTTTTTTAAATGGAGAAAGAAAGAAAAAAAGTAGGTAATGATGACAAAACTATTACAAAAATAATTCACTAGAAATAGTATGTTCCAATAACAATGTTATTCATTTCATTTCTAATGGAGTTAAGTTAAACTGAAAAGCAAGGTTATGGAGTTCTAGGACTCATCTTGAGCCTAGGGTTATGTTATTAGCACGTATCTCAATGGCTTCAAAATATTTGTTTCCAAGGATCCCTTTTGTAGAATATCAACTAAAGGTCACAAAGCAACTGCCTACAGATCTACTACCATATACAAAACTTGAAAACATTTGGTTTTGATACAGCTGCACAACTAAAGCAAAATAGAAAATCACTTCTAAAGCTGATCCTATTTCTAGAAATCCCTTCAGCGTTTGTAGGAATAAGGTTTATCTCGTTCATGAACTTCAGTCTGTGAAGTCTTCCTGCTGGACATAGTCCAGATTAACATAGCAGAGTTTTGATAATTTGATTGTCACCTCTCTGTGGCTTCAATTCTGTTACATGTAACAGGAAACTGTTAAGAGGATCAGAAAGGCAAACTATATCCATACAGAAACTACTCATCCATCTATTTGCTCACCTAAGAAATCAAAATCAAAATAAAATAAAATAAAACCCTTAGAGAAGTCAAAGAACTCAGCTATAAGCAATCAGTTTTATCTGTGCTTAAAATCAATATATTTTGCTAGAAAATACTTATACAACTCAATCCTGATGCATAAGATATTTAATACAAATCTGAAGCAGGTATACATCCTTCCGCACAAAATACTGAAGTTTAAAATCTGGCCTTAAGTGAAAAAGCAATTCCATCAACACATACTGCATTTCTGGGTTCCGGGCCTTGTTACTAACAACAGAATTAGTCGACCATGAATACAGACAGAATTTCAGAGCCAACACACACCAGATCATACTCAGCCTACAGAAAATGGTAGAACACCTGTTCTTACTATTGTTCCACATCTACAAATCACTAACCTAAAACAAGAGTATTTCTGATTCTTTCTAACTATACAGACACAAGCGATCACACTTGTACATATCATTCAGACTCTTCCCACTACCAGAACACTCAATTTTCTTAAGCATTCTTCTGTTTGAAAAGAATTTGGATCTTTTGGACAGTGATTTTCTCAATTTTTTTTCAGAATTCATTTTGTTTTGATAATGCATACCATAACACCTTAGTACTTGTAAAAACCTATACTCCTCATCCACATAAGAAGCATTTAAATGGTAAACATTTCTTTCTATTTCCTCCAAAACTGCTAAAAAATCCTGTGTGTTTTTATGAGCAGAAAGTACACTGGACAATCTGGCAGTCCTTCTGCTTCCTCTACAGGAAGACACAACCCACTAAATTAACTCTCCCTGGAGATTTACTGAGTCATAATGAAAGATCAGTTCTTCAGCTCCAAAGCATTCCAGTCACAACTAGGAGACTATGTGATTTTTTTCTTTAACACTGCCATCAACATCTAGTTTCATTATACTATAAAAAAAAAAAAAAAAAAAAAAGCTGAAGCATTTTTAGAAACAAAGTTTTTTTGTTTGTTTATGAATTAGAAGAAAATACTTCTTTGACAATATTTTAGGTCTAACTTTACCCAGGCTTACTTCTGGTGCAGGCTTTCAGCCAAAGTGTTAAACAGACTGTATAACATCCATGTTTGCTTTATTATTAATACAAAAAGTACTGCTCAACTTCCCTTCATCATCCTATGTTTCTGATATTTCAGAGTGCTTCGGCTGGAGCCAAATATAAACCTTCAGCTCTGATGAACCAGCCAGCAAAAATCCCCAGCCCACTCCTGCACTCTGATTCAGAGATCCTGAATCACTGCTAGGAGAGCTGACAGCAGCCAGCAGCCACACCAGAAAGCATGAACCACTGCACTGGAATAGCAAGCTGCCTATTAACAAAAATAATATGTGTTTTCTTTCTCTTGTGACAGCTGCCAGAGTATAAATCTAAGTATTTTGCACTTCTTATATTCAACTAAATTAAGCCAGACAGGTGCCTTGTACACCATGGGAATTGTAGAACAAACCCAGACAAACTGTAGTAGAATCTAGTCTTTCAACAGTTACAATGCAAAAGGACAACAATGGAAAAATAGAAAATAAAAAAAATAAACCACTCTAACAATCATTTCTCTAGAGGAATTACCTGTCCTTGTTACATTTTAGGTGGTAGAGTCAGTAAATTCTGAATTACAGAATGTCATGTTTTTTTCTTAGTCTTCATGTTTTTTAGGCAAAAATCCATGACATCATTTTCATGCATTATAAATAATGAAATAAAAAGGTTTTTATGGGTGAAAATCTCCTCACCACAGTTGTAGCATAAATTATTTCTCTCCATGTAATGTATAGCTCAGTGACACTGACTCAGCTTTTTTATTAAGACCTTAAATTCCACTGTGATTAAGAAGAAGGAAATGCATCTAGCTACTTCCCAGCTCATCAACCAATATCAAATCATCTTGCAAACTACTGAGTTACAATGATCTTAGAAATAGCAAGTTAAATATTTAGGCATTGTTTCTGAAGTGCGTAACTATTTCCTCATCTGAAATGCAACTTGTCAGTCCATGCACAAGGGAAGAGTAAACCTTGAAAGTCTTTCAGAAGTTAGAAATTCATTTACAGAAGGTGCTCAGGATGCTCATACCTCACCACCTGTGTTACAAACTGCTAGCATGCTGCTTCTTTGATTTTTCCCTGCTGTCTTGCATCTCACATTAGCAATCTGTTTCAGAGCAAAATGGATGCAAACAATCAGTATGGTCCAGTATGATTTGTTTGAGCAGGGTGACTATACAAAAAAGCATTGAGACCTTGGAGGAGCAGTAGGCAAAGGGATCTGCACAACTAATTCTGTGTTTAGAAACAAGCATGACTCAGCTCCTAAGAATTATGTGCTACTTGGAGAAACTTCTTACAAATGAAGTGTGTCTTACAAATGAATGCATAAAGCAAACTGAAAATTACTAGCACAAAAACCACAGAGTTCACTGTTGTGTATCTCATTATAAATGACTGTTTTCCATATATAAGTAGCCATCTAGCCATCTAGCGTTACTTATGGTGACACTTCTAACATTTACTGTCATGTTGTTTGGCCTACTAAACAATGTGTATTACATTTTTAGTTAAAATAAAATCTGCTCCTCTGCTCCTGTTGTGTTCCACTGACAGATTGACCCCTACTTCCCATTGCCGTCACCCCCTACACAGCTTTGTTCTGAAGGCACGCCTGTCTCTGGAAGATATATCTGCCCAAAAAAAGACACAAGGATGCAAAGAGGCCATCCAAATTTTAAGTATCAATCTGTGTTCTTTAATCTTCTTCAATACCACTGCATTCAGAGAAGACAGGATAGAACTTCTGCCCTGCATGGATAATACAGGGAGTCTAGCATAATGTAGTGCTAACTCCAGCACCTCATTTTGGTTTCAGGACCAAGTTTGTCAGCTCCACTTCCCTTCCCCTTCCTATCATATCCTGTTATCTCACAGCAGTTTTAATTTTTGATTGATTTTTTGTTTTTCAGAAATATATTTCCATATCAGAAAATGTAAAACACTTCAGCAAAGAAGCATTGCAAGACAAGTGGGCCAGCCTAAAACCTAGGCATTCCCAGAAAAACTATCGATACCTGGCCGTTTTGATAAGTGTCCCCTCAGTCTTAAGATCCTTGCTTACCTTGAGATGTTGACAGCCTGAAAATACCCGAAATCCTCTTTGAAATGACAAATTACTAAGAGGAATGTTGGCAGCAGTTATTCAAATGTTAATTGCCATAAGAGTCTGTTAACTTTTGCTTAATCTCAGAACTGTCTTTGTAACCTTGGAGAAGATTCAGAGTGCACCTTTGACTTTTACCCAATTACAGTGCCTTTATCAATTTCAGCCCAGTCATTTGCAGGGCAGAAAGGAAAGAAAGCTATGAACATTTTGGTTTCCATTAAGCATTCACCAGATTTACCATGGGGAAAAAAAAAAAAAAAAAAAAACAGCTACTCTATTTAATTATCACCTAAGTAACAGCTCTACTTGGGATCAGGAGGCTGGTTAGGTAAGCGGCAAGCAGGTTAGATGTGCTTGTTTTTGCCTGCAGCTGGAAGGTAGCGTATAATTGTGTGACAGCACAAAGAGAGAATTTACTTATTCTTGTGCTGCCATGAGGAAGGAGGGCCTGATCTCAAAAGGCAGACCCAAAAGGAAGTCTGAAGAGACAGAACAAGAATAGAGATTGAGGCACTTGTTAAAATGCAATTCGTAGGGCTCCAGGCAGCAACAATGATGCCAGGAATTTTTCCAGCATCTAATGATAAATCAGCGCCTGGCAGGCTACCAGCTAAAAACATTTCTCAAAGGGTTCTGTCAACACATAACCGGGACATCTCCAAGAAGAAGGCAGTATCTGGCATTTAGGTAACAGCCATAATGTAAGAGATGGGCTACTTATGCATACTCTCCTGACCCAGAGCTTTGCGGGGCTTTACTTCAGCTGGGAAAAGATGTTTTTTAATCTTTACCTTCATGCCCTGAAGGAACTGGGTTCTGTTGGACTGCCTAGGAAATCCTCTTTGCAGAGAAAGCCTTAGCTTTCTCCAAGGAGAGCTCAGACATAAGCACTGAGAAGTGCTCGGAATTAAAGGCAGGTGAACGAAACACTTCCAACGTATTTTAACTACTTCCTGCAGATCTTGAGGACAGGCAGCCTGACAGGGGCCTAGGTCACAGGCAACTCTCTCTTATACAGAGAACATATTTTTCATAAGAGTGAAAAGGAAATACCATGATAATAATACCCAGGAGCCACAGTTGATGGTCCTTCTATTCAATATCAGGCAAAAATCTTCTACAAGCCTCAGAATGTTACGAGACAAAACCAGAAAGCAATTACCTTCTACGCCTGTTTGAACCAGAGTTATCTATTAGCTTGAACATTTCTTCAGCCCCCTTTACTTTAACTCTTGTGCCAAAACAGATTTAGGAACTGTCACTATATGCTGATAGAATTCATTTATTTATTCATTGCTTCTTTCTTCTACTGACACAGATGCCACTACGATTTGGAGAACTCAAGACTTTTTGTCTCTTTCTTTTCCCACCATACATGAAACTAAAACTGATAGTTCAGAACTCAGCCACATGGGCTGTGGATGCCTCTACTGTTACAAAAGGTTCTGTAAATACAAAAAGCCAGAAAACGAATTTCACTGATGGAATTTTCCATGTATCCAGAATACATCGTTGTTGTCAAATGTATTCTTGCATCCATGAAAGCAAAGTACTAAGGAGGAACACACTACTGTTCTTAATCTCCCAGGGTTAATCAAAATTCATTTATTCTGCAAGAGATACACAGAAGGCTTTCTAAGATGATCAAGGGAATGGAGAGCTGATTTTGGTAAAGAAGACTAAAATGATGCTAGATCATATGCCCAGAGAAATGAAGGCTGAGAGTGGATGTTAAAGTTCTGTGTAAATATATCGAATGGTAAATAGAAGGTAGGGAAAAGGGACTATTCAGACTTAGGGACAATATTGACACAAAAGCAATTCTTTATAAAGTGAACTAGAATAAATTTCAACTGGAGGTGAAACAAATGTTTCTAAACACTAAAGGAAGAGTCTTTGGAAGTCTCTTTCAATGATAGTAGCGGGAAAATACCTTAATTAAGGGTAAGATGAAGCTCAATAAATTTGTCAAGTAACAGCAGCAAGCTAGATTATATCCACCAGTGCTTTCAGATCTGTATCTCCTTTTTCTGGATAGGAGCTGAAAGTATTTGTAGATATTTGCACATAAAGTATACAAGAATTGGGGTAGGCTTCCAACATATACAACTCTTTTTTACTTCTATGACAGCAGTAATTCTCATTGACTTCAGAAGAAATCAGATGTAAACTACAAAATCTAAATAATTCTTATTATTCAAGGATTCCGACATTAAGCCATCTACAATGGGTGGCAGAGGGACTGCAGAGTTTTGGCTCTTGGAATTATTTTTTGTAGCACCATCTAGGGACATGGTCAAACTCTTCAAACTGCAATGATAAATGATTCCCATCTGATTCAACCTTGCAAGATTAATGTGCAGCTAGTCAATTATCCATTCTTTCATTTGACTTCATGCATTTGCTTTTAAATGTCGCATTGCTAATGATGGTTGAAACATTCCAACATCAGTGAATCACTGAAAATCCTTCGGTAACCGGGGGCTGTTTATATATTCAAGTACAAATCCAGACTGAAGTAAGGCATCTGGAGACAACAGGTGTTCAGTGGGAAATGTATATCATAGAATCATGGAATCACAGAATCTTAGAATCACAGAATGGATTGGCTTGGAAGAGACCATAAAGCCCATCCAGTTCCACAACCCTGCGGTGGGCAGAGTTGCCACCCAGTGGATCAGGCTGCCCAGGAACACATCCAGCCTGGTGTTGGACACCTCCAGGAATGGGGCATCCACAGTTTCTCTGGGCAACATGTTCCAGTGCCTCACAACACTCATGGTGAAGAATTTCTTCCTTATATCTATTCCAAGCCTATATTCTTTTAGTTTGGAGATGTTATTCCTTGTTCTGTTACCACAGTCCCTGAAACAGAGTTCCTCCCCATATTTCCATCATGGGGAGGAATATCTTTTACTTCAGTTTGAAAATGAATATAAGAAGATAAACTAAAGGACTTAGAAGAGTAGGCCTACGATGAGAAAAATGATTTTTAGATTTGTTCTATCATCATTTGGAAAAGAAAAACAACTTCTACTGATTTTGCAACTATATACCAATGGGAAAGAAAAAAATTAACAAATGATCTGTCAAGATTGGAGCACAGGCATGTTTGTTCCAAGACATGAAGCAAATTTTCCTTCAGAGTCTTCAGCAGCTGTGTTTGTAATATTTCACTGTCATATTGGTTTGGATATTTGATTTGTTTTTGAAGATCAGCTACCATTTCCGTAGTTTCATATGATTAAAAGGATAAGTGGGAATAGTGAAAATAGTATTACAGTGATGCAGTAGGCTGGACATAAATATAACAGAAAAAGCAGAGGCTGCTACTTATGTTCCAGTCCTGTTACTAACTTTCAAGAAATGATGTACTTTCTGTTTAGGGGGAGGGGAGCCTTTAGAAGATAAAGCGGGAAGAAAGGAGTTTAAAATGTCCAGACCCTGGTCACCTACAAAGTTAAACTTTATTAGGAAAGGTGAGGAAAAAAAAAAAAAAAGACATTCCTTCTAGAAGAAAGGGACCAACTTAGTTGGTCAACTAAGTTTGTTGCTAACCAACTTAGCAACAAAGGATATGACCTGCTTGCTTTGAACAGCTGGAAATATCACATTCCAAATCTCTTGATATCAAAGCATCCTACAATGCTGAGCAAGGCCTTGATTTCTCCCATTGACATCTCTCTGAAACTTTGAATATTTTGCTATAAGTACCACATTTCCAATCTGAGAAAGAGAGGCATTTAGTGGAGTGAAATATGCAAAGCAAATTTTCCGGGGAGCCATTTGGAACAAACTTCTACTCTGAAAGTGTCTGTAATTGAGGGGGCTGCTTAGTGACCAGAGAAATCCCTTCTGAAGCCTCTGTCCCTTATAAGCTTCTTATTTGTTATCAACAGCTTGTACAGAAAGATGACTTTAGTGGAATTATGTTGATTTGCACACCACTTGAACCAAAAGAGAAGGAGAAAGACTTTGTTGATAATTAAGTTGTTTAGGGCTGTTTTAAGAGTGATCTCCAGAGTTACTGATTCCACCGGACTTGAAGAAAATGTGAAAAAGAGGAGGAAAAATGAAACTATCTTTTATGTCCCAATTGTTTACACTCCAAGAATGCTAATATACAACATTTGGTAACTAACTGTATACATTCCAGTTTTAGTATATTTTATAAAAAAAAAAAAAAAAAAAAGACCTGTTTGTTTTTGAGAAATTACAGGCACCAGTTGGAAAGAAGTCTGATTTTCAAAAGAGGTCTATAAATTTTAACTATTATCTGATCAGCTGTTCTAGGGATTACCTCTCCATCCTCCAAACAATCTCACAACCAGCCTGATAATCTGGTCCCCTCCACCTCCTGCCTCAAAAGCAGCATTCTAAATCTCCCTGCATCACGCAAAATCCTTTTATTGTTACATTTATTCTCATGTAACTTAAAATTAATGTATTTGCTTCCTGTTTTACAATGGATGCTGCAAAGATAGCAGTTTTGCAATATTTCATGATTCTGAGACTGAACACTTTGGCTTTCAGTATCTCCTGTTGGTGTAATGAAACATATTATTAATAAAATCAACTCCAGGTGTTTAGGATGCTGCACTTTTTATTAAAGGCAATACATAAATAGATTACATTCAAAACACATTTCCCAGCAAGAGTTATGAGATATCACAAACTTTACCTTGGTAAAGAGTTTTTATCGTGCACTTCTCTTAAAGCTTGAGTTAGTAAATAACACAGAATCACAGAATTGTAGGGGGTGGAATGGTCCTCAGGTGATCATCTAGTCCAACCCCCCTGCAAAAGCAGGTTCCCCACAGCAGGTTGCACAGGAAGGTGTCCAGGTGGGTCTTGAATACCTCCAAAGAAGAAGACTCCACCACCTCTCTGGGCAGCCAGTGCCAGTGCTCCAACAGCCTCACAGTAAAGAAGTATTTTCTTAGATTTGTATGGAACCACCTGTGTTCCAGTTTTTGCCCATTGCCCCTCATCCTGTCGCTGGGCACCACTGAAAAGAGCCTGGCCTTGTCCATTTGGGTCCCGCATTTCAGATATTTGTATACATTGGTTAGATCCCCTCTCAGTCTCCTCTTCCGCAGGCTGAAAAGCCCAAATTCTCTCAGCCTTTCCTCATATAGGAGATGTTCCAGGACCCTCGTCATCCTTGTGGCCCTGCACTGGACTCTCTCCAGAAGATCCCTATCTTTCTTGTACTGAGGAGCCCAGAACTGAACACAGTATTCCAGATGCAGCCTCACCAAGGAAGAGAAGAGGGGGAGGATCACCTTCCTCGACCTACTGGCCACGCTCTTCTTAATGCACCCCAGGATCCCTTTGGCCTTCTTGGCCACAAGGGCACACTGCCGGCTCATAGCCAACCTGCTGTCCACCAGAACACCCAGGTCCTTCTCCTCAGAGCTCCTTTCCAGCAAGTCAGCCCCGAGCCTGTACTGGTGCACACAGTTGTTCCTCCCCAGGTGCAGGACTCTACACTTGTCCTTGTTGAACCTCATCAGGTTTCACTCTGCCCAGCTCCCCAGCCTGTCCAGGTCTTGCTCAATGACAGCTCAGCCTTCCGGGATGCCAGCAACTCCTCCCAGCTTTGTATCATCAGCTAACTTGCTGAGAGTGGACTCTACCCCTACATCAAGGTTGTTGGTGAAGATGTTGAACAAGACCAGACCCAGCATTGACCCCTGAGGAACTCTGCTAGTAGCAGGCCTCCAGCTAGATTCCATGCCAGAGATCACAACCCTCTGGGCTCTGCCAATCAGCCAATTCTCAATCCACCTCACCGTGCACTCATCTATCAAATACTTTTTAAGCTTTTGTACAAGGATGTGGCAAAGACAGTGTCAAAAGCCTTGCTGAAGTCAAGGTAGATAACATCCACTGCTCTCCCCTCATCTACCCATCTGGTGATGGCATCATAGAAGGCTATCACATTGGTCAAGCATGATTTCCCCCTAGTAAACCCATGCTGTCAACTCCTGATAACTTTATTTTCTTCCAATTGCTTGGAGATGTTCTTAAGAATAAGTTTTTCCATCACCTTTCCAGGGACTGAGGTGAGGCTGACTGGTTTGTAGTTGCCTGGATCCTTCTTCTTGTCCTTTTTGAAGACCTGGGTGACATTGGCTATCCTCCAGTCTATAGGCACCTCTCATGTTTTCCAAGACCTTTCAAAGATAATAGCAAGCAGTGTAGCTAAAAATTCTGCCAGCTCCTTCAGTACCCATGGGTGCATCCCATCAGGTCCCATGGATTTATGTGGACAGATTTTGTCTAGACTCTCTCCGACCCTTTCCACCTCAACCAATGGAAAGTCATCGCCTCTACAGAATCTCTCTCCTACTTCAAATGTCTGGGATTCCCAAGGGGCAGTTCTAGGCATAAAGACCGAAGCAAATAAAGCCTTCAGTACCTCTGCCTTTTCAGCATCCCCTGTTACCAAGGAACCCACCTCATTCAACAGTAGGCTCACATTTTCTCTGGTATTACTTTTGCTATTGATATAAGTGAAAAAGCTTTGTTGCTGTTGTCCTTGACCTCCTTAGCCCAAATAAGTTCTAAGCAGGCCTTAGCCTTCATGGTCACATCCCTGCAGGTCCTGACAGAATTCCTATATTCATACCAGGTGGCTAAGCCCCTTTTCCACATGTCATAGGCCTTCTTCTTCCCTTTGAGTTTTGCCATGATCTCTTCGCTCATCCAAGGAGGTCTCCTGCTACCTTTGCTTGATTTCTTACTCTTACGGAAGTACCAGTCTTGAACTTGGAAGAAGCGGTGTTTGAGCATTAGACAACACTCTTGGGACACCTTGCCTTCTAGCACTCTAGCCCATGGGATGCCTCTAAGTAGGTCTTTGAAGAGGTCAAAGTTGGCTCTTCTGAATTCCAGGGTTGTAATCCTGCTTATTGCCTTGCTCTTTCCACCTAAGAACCGAGACTCCACCATCTCATGGTCACTGCACCCCAAGCTGCCCCCAGTCTTCACAACACCAACTAGGCCTTCTTTGTTAGTCAGAACAAGGTCCAGAACCACACCTCTCCTTGTTGGATCTTCCACCACCTGCATCAGAAAGTTATCCTCTACAGACTGTAGGAACCTCTTGGACTGGGCATGCCTGGCCATGTTGCTTTTCCAGAAAATATCAGAATGATTGAAGTCCCCCATCAGAACCAAGGCCTGCGATTTTGAGGCCACTACTTCCATCTGCCCACAGAAGGCCTCATCAACATCCTCATCCTGATCAGGTGGCCTATAGTAAACACTCACTACAGTGTCACCTGTGTTAGCCTTCACCTTAATTCTCACCTGTAGACTCTCCGCTTGATCATCATCCACCCCTACGTGAAGCTGGATACATTCCACTTGCTTTTGCATATAAAGGGCTACTCCCTGACCCAGCCTTGCTGGTCTGTCTTTCCTAAAGAGGACATAAGCCTCCAGGACAACATTCCAATCATGCAAGCTGTCCCACCATGTCTCTGTGACTGCAATGAGGTCATAGCCCTGTGACCATACACAAGTCTCAAGTTCTTTGTTTATTACCCATACTGCATGCATTGGTATACAGAGAAGAGAAGTGAGTAGAGCATCCAGGTGTCCTCAGGGAGATGCAAGGGGATCTCCAGCAGTTACACCCACCCTTGAGGTTACTGACTCAATTGTTACTCATATGGCAGGCCTGCCCCACTCCCCAATCAGCTGCAGTGGCCTGAGTCTTGCTGCTACAGACTACCCCCCGCCCCGATCTATTCAGTTTAAAGCCCACCCTACCAGATAGCCACCTTGCTGCCAAAGATTGCACTTCCTCTTCTAGACAAGTAGATTCTATCCCTCTGTAATATACTATAGTCTGCAGAGAAAGTCACATTATCACAAAACCTTCATGCCAACACCAGCTATGTAGCCAGGAGTTGATTGTATTATGCATTTTTTTTATGGTTTCCTCTCTTCCCCCAACAGGCAAGACTGATGAAAAACTAACTTGGGCACAAGGTGTTTTTCAGTTGTCTACCCAGGGTTTTGTAATCTTCTTTGGTTCTGCCCTTGTTGCGCTTTGTGGCATTGCTGGTGCCCACATGAAAGATCGAAAGTGGGTGGTTGTCCATTTCCTTTACAAGCCGTGGCATCCTCTCGGCAACGTCCCAGATCTTGGGATGCTCCTAGAAGGCAGCACACCTCTCATGACTCCCTGTCAGGCCAGCAGAGGGAAGCCTCTATAGCTTCTAACAGGGAGTCACTCACTATGATCACAAGGTGTTTCTTTTAGTTTTGTTTCTTTTGATGTCTACTACAGGTTGCTAGTGCAGTTTCTTTCTGCAGATATTGGTCCTGCATGTTCAGGGGTTCTATAGATGTAGAGGGGTTCTATAGATTTACTATCTCTAGAACAATTGGTACTTCCTATAGGGAGTTTAATGTTCAAAAGTGACTCTTTTTTGATTTAGATAGCATCAGTTATTCATTAAGTAACCAAAATTCAAATTCCTCAGAGATGGAGGCTTTCTGCATGCTTCCCACAGGCTCTTTCCAGGCTACCTCCCTCATTCATGTTCTTGCTGAGTTCTGGTTGTCATGAGGGCAATGCAATGCATGACTACGTCAATACTAGCAAAACAGGTAGTGCCAGGACTCTGTTCCTGGCCCAGAGGACAAAAAGCCCAAACCTCCAAAGTCAATATTATTAAATTTTCAGTTTCCAAATGTGTAACAGCATTTAAAGTGCTGACTGAGAACTCTGTCCTGGAGCTGCTGTGATCAGTGGTGGTCAGCCAAGGACAAAAGCTGAGAGGGACGCATCAATCAGTTTTACAGATAAGTCTAAGTCCTGTGGGACTGTACCCTGATACTTTTCAAGTTACTAGTAGGGACATTGCTAGTAAATCAAAGGAATTTTAACACCATTGATGAACGACTTTCTGTTCATGTTTTATCTACGTATATCAAGACTAACTCTTTTTAAAGATCCTTAAAGCATTGGCTACCTAGAGGATGTGGCTGAACCAATTTGACAACAGCAGCTTTCAACAGCTTAAATAAATGTGCATGGGATGCACTTTCAGATGAGAGAGGGTGAGCATAAGACCCAGACATAAAATTCCTCCAGTTCTATTCAGCTCTATGAGTATATGTGCTTTTTGTTTCTGTTGTTTCCCCTGAGAGTTTTTAATCTCTCTTACTGAAATATTTCCATAAAAGTTAAATCAAAAAAGGTTTTGAGAGAGAACTATTAAGAATTGGAATTTTCACTGTCTCAGTGTAAGGATTTAGTTTCTTTCTTGGCTCACTTCTCATTTTCCTTGGTTAAAGAGACTTAAATGCCCACCCAGTAAGCCATGTTATGTTATAAACTGCCTGAGTATGGAAAATCCAGTTTCACTCAAATGATGGATGCCAGCCAATTGTCCAAAACATCAAAACAGCCACCTCATCAGTTACTTACAAAGGAATTAGAAACTTGAGAGCAAGACTATGGTCCAGTGAATAAAGGGGTAAACAATAAATCAAACCTAGACTCTTTCAGTCTCTGCCTCTGACTTGCTCTGAGGTGTCAGACAAGTCCCTTAACCTCTCTTGACTTCAGTTCCTTCATCTATAAAGTGGAAGTACAGCTGTCTTTCTAAAGTATGTGGAAACACATGGGTAAAAAGCATGTCAGCACAATCACTATGGCATTTACTGCTTGAATATAATGTCACTGAATCCTTATAGTGCTGCAATATTTACATTCACACTTCAAATAAAATCAAAGTTCACTGACCAGTTTGGACAAGAAAATGGAACCAACCCAGGAAGCTACATACAGTTGATTTTCTTCCAATATATACAATATGTTGATATAAGATGATAAATTTTCAGACATAGTCATTAGTTTACGTTCCAAAACTTCCTTCTTTCATTTCTCAACACCTTTACATTTGACATGTAAATGTAGGTAATAGTATAGAAAACCATGGAAATAAGAAATACTATCACATTGATATCTGCCACAGAACTTTTTTTTTTTTTTTTTTTTTAATAAAAATGAATTGAGGCCCAAAAAGGATCTAGACAGTTGGCAGTGAAGAAATTATTTTTGCAAAGGAGGATTCACCCCAAATCCCATTCCCCTCCCTTTTTTAAATTTTTAATATTATTTCTACTTTTTTAAATTTGAGAAGGAATTTGAATTTAGGACGTACATGTTCCAGATCAGCATTTGGGCTGTGACACTGCTAATAATTCTGAGGCTGATCAGTCATTCTAGCTGAAGTAGAAAGTCCAGCCAGAATGACCTGGACAGGCTGGATAAGTGGGCCCACGAGAACCTGATGAGGTTCAACAAGGCCAAGTGCAAGGTGTTGCACTTGGGTCGGGGCAATCCCAGGTGTGTGTACAGACTGGGAGAAGAACTCCTTGAGAGCAGCCATGCGGAGAAGGACTTGGGCTTTGTGATCGATGAAAAGCTGGCCATGAGCTGGCAGTGCGCTCTTGCAGCCAGGAAGGCCAGTGGCATCCTGGGCTGCATCAAGAGAGGGGTGGCCAGCAGGGAGAGGGTGGTGATCGTCCCCCTCTACTCTGCCCTTGGAATGCCTCCCCTGGAGTACTGTGTCCAGGCCTGGGGCCCCCAGTACAGAAGGGATGTGGAGCTGTTGGAGCGGGTCCAGAGGAGGGCCACCAAAATGATCAGAGGGCTGGAGCACCTCTCCTCTGAGGAAAGGTTGAGGGAGTTGGGATTGTTTAGCCTGGAAAAGAGAAGGCTCCGGGGAGACCTCATTGCGGCCTTCCAATACTTAAAAGGAGCTTACAGGCAGGAGGGGGACCGACTTTTTACACAGGTAGGCAATGGTAGGACAAGGAAGAATTGATTTAAACTGAAAGAGGGGAGGTTTAGGTTGGATGTTAGGAAGAAATTCTTCCCTGAGAGAGTGGTGAGGCGCTGGCACAGGCTGCCCAGAGAAGCTGTGGCTGCCCCATCCCTGGCTGTGTTCAAGGCCAGCCTGGATGGGTTCCTGGGCAGTTTGATGTAGTGAGCCAGTGGCTGGCAGCCCTGTCCACGGCAGGGGGGTTGGAACTAGATGATCTCTGAGGTTCCTCCCAACCCAAGCCAGTCTATGATTCTGTGATTCTATGAATGTAACAATTTTGTCTTCTGTAAGTAAAACAGGCTTACAGGCTTCTGTAAGTAAAAATCATTCTTAATTAAACAGCCTTTTCTGACAATAAAAGTCTAATTTTCCTTGCAAAAACCCATGTCTATCTCTAACTGCTCAGTATGGATATTAACAATATTAAAGGAGTAACATATCCACTGACAAATATGTGTCGGTGTGAATGTTTTCACACATGCACCTACTAGTGTGCAGAAGAAATTAGTAAACTCGTAGCACTAGTACTACAGCTTCATCTGCCTTGTTGCTACAGCTTCATAAAGTACATGATCTGCTAATGTGATCTTGCTTTCCTTGATTTACATTCAATTAGAGAGGGGGAAAATACTTGCAAGTTTGTATAAAGTTATTTTTGGCTGATATTTTCTAGAAAGAGTCAACATTATTTATCACAATAATTTCAGCATGAGACAGTTGATTCTTCACATTGAACTGGTACCATTTATAAATATATTTCAGGTTTTTAAATTTCAAATATTCATCCAAAGACAATATTCTTTTGAATAACAAGAAGCAAACACAAACTAAAGTGTTAAAAGTCAATTCTATTTCAGTTGCAATATTGAAAACTCTTCTTTTTGACCTCACAAGTTGTCATATTGCCTCTTTTTCAATCAGAAAACTAAAAAGCCATTTATTCATACAGCCTCATGTCCTACATATATATTATCAACCTTAGATTAGCTGATCTCTTTTTTTCCAGTTTTTGAGGGTTCTCTTTCATATTTCCTTCTACCATAAAAGTGACTAATCTCACCTACGGTCATAAATGTAGCTATACTGCAGAATACTCAAATACCTATCTTAATTCTGTAGACCAATTTTATTCATTTCAAAATATAATCTTGTCCATCTAATCTATTAACCCATTTCAAATCAAGCTTAACTTCTCTATAAAACACCTATCAACATTTTTCTACAGACCTTCATTGTTACATTATCTCTCAACTGCCATGGGTACCTTAATCCTACACTATCTTATGTTGATCATAAACAGAACACCATTCTCAAAGTGAACTTCTCTAGACCTCACATTCATATCACTGCTACATGTTCCAGCTTCCTTTTGCATAGCATGTTTAATTTTGGAGAGGCCACCCTTTTATCTCCAACCTCCCATCATAGTTCAAATAAAGCAGAACCTTCCTATAGCCTTGAAATGAAGCTATCTTCTCCTGCACCTGATTAGCAATCATGCTTGATGATCATTTCTACTAGTTCTCACATCTCTGAATCACTTTCTCAGCTCTGCCATCTTCTACATTTCACATCAGGCATTTACCATCTCGCCACAGGCTCTTCACAGCTAAGTTCAATCCTCACAATTATCTCTTATTCAGCTTCAAGAAGCTGACTCCAATCATCCTATTGGATATCTTCCACTTTCTAAGACTTTTTTTCTTTTTCCTGTCTTATGCTTTACCCTCTCTGGAAAACTTTTCTGAATCATCGAAGAAACTTCTTCATTATTCTCCTACAGATTGCTCCTTAAGTTTTTCCTTTGTTGTGTCACTGGATTGATGATACACTAAAGCCACAATCTATCATGTTGAATAACTCTCATGTGTGATGACTAATTTTAGCTTTACTTTGCATCCCTGGTATGCTGCAAAGATAATAAAGTGTCAAAGATAAGCTAAGTTTATGTTCATAATCAATAAGCCAATAATTCCACACACATCTTGGTATATGTTTATATACCCCTAGTGATAGAACATGAAGAAAGCTAACAGAAGACAGTAGTAGTCTTTTGCACTTATTTGTAGAATTGTGCTTCTAATGTTACAGAATGCCATTGAGAGTTGTACATTCTCACTTGTTTAGCTTCTGCCCATAGCCTTGTGAAGAAATACCAGAAGTCGCTAAGCTATTGATGTTCAATAACTATTGTTCTCTAGGAGAGTCCCAGTTTAGAAGTCGTGTCACTTTTGGTTTGACACAGTGCATGCTTGTACTTATAGATACTCTTTTGAGAAGAAAGTATTAGAGCATGCAGCAAATTCTAAAATTGTCCAACAAATGTGGGTTTATTTTCTGTGTGCTTCTTGTAAAACAGACACCTGTAACAGTGGCCAAAAAAGGCTGCACAGTGCAGCTCCTGCACATGGAAGGAACTAAGGTAAGAAGACAGTTTTATTGTACCTTCCTTTTCTGTGAGCCGTATATATTTTTTATTGTTCCCTTTGAGGACTTATATCAGAGCTAGCCTCCAGCAACAGAGCAATAGAGTCTACTTTAAAGAAAGAAAAGTATAAAATATCAACTACAAGTGTTTCCTATTCATCTGAAAACAAGTTGGCAGAAAAGTGGTGTTACTTCAGCAGACAGAATCTCCTAGAGGGATTGAGATAGTTGGCAAAAAGTGGAGGTAAGATCTGCCAAAAGAAGTAGAACAGTGGACAATAAATTCTGAAGCATCAAGTAGACCAAGGAGAATCAACAGAAACTGAAGAAATTATTAACATTAATCAATCTAATACAGAGCAGGCTACTTACCTTCTGTACGAGGACAGAAAATGGAAGATGCTTTGCTTAAAAATCATTATTATAGCACTATCCGATAGAGCTTAAAGTATGTTCAACATGGTTTGCAAATGTATATCATTTGTAAACTAAATCCATGTTGTGGATTAATCAAAGATTGTCCCGCTACAGGGTCTAGCACCCTCCTCCACCCCTCCCCTCATAGAGGCTGGGTAGAGGAGTTAGAAAAGAGGAAGCACTGGACTGAAATAAGGAGAAAACTATTTTACTTAAAATGGCAAAGGAATGTGAAATAATACAATATGAAAGGAATTGAGAACAATAAATCTGACAAAATGGAAAATATATGTATAAGGAAAAGGGGGTGTCTCCTGACCACGTACTCCACAATGGTGATCGGAGGCAAAAAGGGCAGAGCCCCCAAAAACCAGAAACCACATGGGGAGGACAGGAGAGTCTCGGGAGTTGTAGTCCTTATGTCTTCCTCCCAGAAACCATGTGGGAGGGACAGGAGCATTTCAGGAGCAGTAGTTTTTCCTCAGCAGCTCGCCCAACTCTGTCAGTTTGTTTATAATGTCATGATATGGAATACTTATGGAATAACCATGACAATCTGTCAACACAATCTCTGTCATTTTCCATCCAACTTCTCCAGAAATATAGAATTATTCATAAAAATAGGCCAACTGATGATAAAATTGGGAAAACAATGGTATCATTCCAAGCAACTAGTAAGCCTTTTTATGGCAGCAGGACAACTGGGGAAAAAAAAAAAAAAATCAATACCAAACCTAAAAGTTAAATCCACATTGGAGAAATTTACTTTGGGAAAACTGGGAAAATTCTGTGGAAAAATAAATAAATAAATAAAGTCAGTTAAACTTTGTTTTGGAAAACACAAAGGCATAATCCTTCAAAGTAGCCATACCCCAGAAATCTGCCCTAAAATCCTCAATATTTCATTTTGAAAAATCAGTTTTAACCTTTTCATGCATATATTTTTTTTTTTTCCACAGCATCACATTCCTCTACTAGTTCAAGCTCACCCTACATGCAGCCAATGCAAATATTTAACTGACATCAAAACAGTAATAATCACCTTAAACTTAGACAGCCAAGGGCAATGATTGTGTTATCTGCATAACTCAGAGGAGGAGGAAGACAAGGCAATTTAAATAAATTAGAATCAATGGAGAAGAGCAATGCTGTCAACATAGCAGAAAGTCCTTTTTGCTTTCTTAAGGTCTCATACCCTGTCCCCAGCTTGTGCAAACAGTAACCCATATCTGTACTTACCTGAAACAACACTGCATTCTGACAGGCCCACAGATCTGTTACAGTTGATACTTGTGCCTGTTTGCAGATCCAAGGTGAAAATCACATTCACCACTCACAGACAGCAACAAAATGACCACCCTGGGCAATTCACCAGTTAAAACAAATCTCCATAGCTGGAATGACACAGTTCTGCTTCGTTGTTTTACAGATATCATTAAAATATTCTTTAAGGATAGGAAACAAAAAAAGATTATTTCTCCTACAGAAGAACATGGAAATTTCCTCAAACTAAAACAAATCTTCGGATGTCAGCTTATTTTTTTAATTTTGTGGATGGTGCGATGAGCTGTGCTGCAGTCCACAAGCACATCATGGTGATGTTTTCCCAGAGACATGCCTCTGGGCTATACAGCAGGATCATTCTTTAAACATGGACATTCAAAATGAAGTCTATTACATATCCTCCCTTGCAGACCAATGCAGAAGTAAAACTCCTGCCAAAAACAAATTAGTGACTTGTAATGACGAGCAAGTAACTATGATTTCCTTTGCATTTGTTATAATTTTTTCTTGTCTACATGCTGGCTTTTAACGCACCAGTTTAAGAAGCAAGGAAAATACAAACAGATTCTTATAACCTGACAACTAACAATGGGTCCTTCATCCATTCTGACAGCATTGGCAAGGACTACAACCTGATTTTAACATTATTGCTGAAAAATTTTAAATTACTCATAATTCTTTTAACATATTTGGGATCTGTTTTGCCAGATTTACAAGCCTAAAGTTAAGCTCACCTACCTGAAACCTACTTGAAACCAATCTTATCTCTGGTATTGGTATCACATGGCATAAAAAAAATAAATAAATAATAATAA
>VXAV01010944.1:67922-78939 GCA_013399715.1 Alectura lathami | reverse complement strand
AGAATTTTTGGAGATAGCATCTCTTTTTTATCTCTTTTTTTTTTTTTTTTTGTGATTACAATTCATTAGCCTGTCAATTTCCCATTCTTTTCCCCTCTTCTGACTAGGAAGTAAGTTGGCTAGATGACTGACTAGCCAGACAGGATGATGTTTCTTACATTAAAACTCCTTTGTAACAGAAAAAGTAGTGACATGAAAGTTACAGAGTACTAACCAAACTGTTCAAGAGTTTGTGACAGCATGGGCTTCTTTTTATACTCCATTGGCTTCTAGGAGCGACTAAATGCGATATACAAGTAACACATATTCTACACCTGTTAAGGATGTATAAGGCGGTGGTGATATATATTCCACCATCAAAGGTGCTGTCAGCCCTGTCTGAATCCATCAGCTCAACTGCAGGTTGCTAGTCCTGTTACGGAAACCAGGGGCCTTTATGAAATCTTCATTGCCCTCCATTCACACTTGTTGGCCAGTTAGTAAGCTCAGAGGCAGTCCAGCTCTACAATTAAGACCATAATTATTACTTCCAGCCAGAGGTGCTTAGGAACAAGTACCAGATTTAGCATTTAGTATTTATCTGTTTCTGATGGTACAGAAAAGAAGCTACTGGCGGCTTATCTCTGCATGTTTCTATGTCTGCCTGAGGCATGGAAGGACATGGAGGGGCAGCAACCCTCAGCAGGCTAACCAGCAGGTGCCTTGACAAGGTCCTGCTCAGCAGAACAAGCTTTTCTAGGCCTGTCTTCAATTTGACAAGGCACATGGCAATGAGGTGAAATCACCATGCTAGGCTATGCCCCCAAAGTTGTTTTTGAATATTGCAAATTAGCAGAACCTCATTTTTTTGTTTTGACTATGGCTCTGTTTCTGGTTGCTCCTCTTGCGTCAGGCAGTTTATTATCTCATCATTTACTGTAACAACAGAAAATGTCAGGTTAGCAATCCCACTTATCCTGGCTCATCTCCACCTGGGGCCATGACTCCTCTCTGAAAACTCCTGACAATCAGTAAATAAGGCCTACGGTCAATCATTGATTGGTGACATCAGAACAGAGCACTAAGGGAGCACACCGCATCTGTGCACTGAAAATACATGTTCAGGAGATAAGGGAGAAAATATCGTCTAGGTAAAAATAACTGCACAGTGTGAATACCCAAATGGGATGACACAGGTTTCTAATCTTACCCGTCACTCCTGGAGTTGTCAATAATTGGCTTTTCAACCTTAATTGTTTATTTTCTTCTGTTATTTATCATAGAAGAAATAATAGTAGGAAAACAACTACTAGAAAATATCAAAATTGAGAACAACTATTATCGCAGTCTGCATACAGGAGTGCAGGATTCCATATTCCAAAAGGATACAACTTGAGAAGAAATTTCACAAAATATGTGCATTCTCTCAATGTGATTCTTCACCATTCTCCCTCTTGGAGATGGTATTAGTCTTTCAGATTAACAGCCATTCATTCAGCTGCTACATCCTCGAAGGGATTGTGGTCTTCTTCATAAATGATTCAGCCAGCAACCTGATTCCTTGATGAGGAAGGAGCAGGTACAAGGCCACTTGGATTAATTGGGTGCCTGCTGCTTCATGTTGCTCAGTAGAACTTCTGGTGTGTATATATGGAGCAGGGAGACCAGTCATTCAAGTGAGTGTTACAGCTCACCTGCTGGTTTTGATCAAAACAGGCTGAAAATTTTCAAGTTTTAACAGAAGAAAGGATTGGCATAGTAGGAAAAAAGAATTAAAAAAAAAAAAAAAGCACCAGCAGTTGGTAAAAGTGAAGAACAAATTATGTTCATTTGTGAGTGTAAAAATTTTTTGCCCTTTACCTTTAAAATTTGAGACTAAAGAAAGTGCAAAATGTTCATATCCCCTTAGGTCTCAAATCCATATTGCATACCTGAGAAAGAGAAACTGAGATACGTTACACAGAAAATCAAGTAAGGAAATGCAGAAGTGACAAGGTGAAGACTGAAACAGCAGGGAAATATAACACAAGAGGGATAAGGACGACTTTCTGCTAGGCTCTGAAGGAGAACAGAATGATCTGCTGGCAGCAGAAAGAAAGCCTAAAATTTATATGAGAACCAGGAAAAGGTAGTGACTACAGGCTTCATTGTAAAATTGACAGGTTTGTCACCCAAAGTGTTGCAGCCGAGGAAGATGTATGATATCTGCCATGAACAAAAGGTATGAGATATGTGCTTGAGGCAAGAATGAATGCTTATAGAAATCAGAGGTGAGGAAGGCAGAGAAAAAGCTCACCTAGTTGCCCTTCACATTTGAACAAATGATCCTGCCAGATTTCTGTTGAAACAAAATCAAGAATATCTACGTCCACTAGAATCATAGAATTATAAAACTTTTTGAGTTGGAAAGGTCCTTTAAAGGTCTTCTAGTCAAAATCCCGTGCAGTGAAAAGGGACATCTACAGCTGGACCAGGTTGCTCAGAGCCCTGTCCAGCCTGACCCTGAAGGTCTCCAGGTATGGGGCATCCACCATCTCCCTGGGCAACCTGTTCCGGTGATTTACAACCCTTATTGTAGAAAATCTTTATATCTAGTCTGAATCTCCCTTCTCTCAGTTTTAAACCACTTCCCCTAGTCCTATCACAACAGGACCTGCTGAAAAATCTGTCTTCTTCTTTCTCGTAGCCTCCTTTTAGATACTGAAAGGCCGCTATCTGGTCTCCCTGGAGCCTTCTCTTCTCCAGGTTGAACAGCCCTAACTCTCTCAGCCTGTCCTCACAGGGGAGGTGTTCCACCCCTCAGATCATTTTTGGGCCCCTCCTCTGGACGTGCTCCAACTGCTCCATGTCTCTCTTACGCTGAGGATTTCACATCTGGATGATTTTTCCAGTATTCCAGGTGGGGTCTCACCAGTGCAGAGCAGAGGGGCAGGATCACCTCCCTTGCCCTGCTGGCCACGCTTCTTTGGATGCAGCCTGGGATGCGGTTGGCTTTCTGGGCTGCAAGGGCACAAAGCTGGTCATGCTCAGCTTGTCATCTACCTGTACCCCCAAGTCCTGAAATGAGGCTCAAAGCAAGATGATCTGTATGGTAATCATCTCTGTTCCTAAGAGAGGGCATGAGACCAACAAGAAAGTGAGGGATAACAGATGAACTAATGAAATGTTATTTGCATCTGAAGAAGTTTTCAGGTGTGTAGTCTTTGGAAGGTGTTAATGTAAAATGGTCTTGACACAGGGTTTTCATCTTCAACCACAATACCTGACTAACTTACATACCCAGACTAAGTTTCATGTAAATCAAGTGGGGAGGAGAACTTTTAAGAGAGAGCTCTGAAATTCACGCCAGCTGTCAATATACAAAAAGAGGAAAGGATAACAGATACAGAAACCCTATGGATTAGTTAATGCCTGTGAGCAGGAGAAGAAAAGCAAGCAAAGAGAAATATAAACACACTGAAGGAAGTGGTAGAGTCAGCAAGGTAAAATAGTATGATATAACCATAAAAGAAAAGTATAAAGTTAGGAAGATATATAAATGCCTCTGGACATAAAACCAAATAGAGACACTAGAATTTGGTAAAAGGCTTGCAAGCAAAAGCAACAAAAGCACAAGTATTAGTCATAATTTACATTAATATATAAAAATGTTTCTGCTATCCCGGAAGCATGGAAGTTAAAATAAAACAGACACAGACATTGCAAATGTGGAGTAACAGAGTTAATCAGGAGCAAATATAATCCATGAGCCAAATGGGGGGAACTATTTTTTGGGGAGAAAAATAAATAAAAAAAAAATTAATGGTATCATTAGTCAATCAGGTAAAAGCTCTGTCTGAAATGCAGGTCTGGTCATTCTTATAAAAAGCTAAAAGAGTCAGAAGAAGCCTCTTATCTGTGTGAGGAAAATTTCAGATGCAAATTTTGGCTGCAATGGAAATATGATTTAATAGTGTCAGAGTGGACCAAGAAGTCATTTACCTACCAGATGCAACAGTGGTTTTGATGCTCCTGGGAGTCTGAATAGACATGCAAAGAATACTAGTAGTTGTCCAACAGAATGACAATGTAGTCCATAGAGGTAACACAGGGAAAGGAAGGAGAGATGCAGAGTTTTGATCACCAGAGAAGAATCTGAAGAAAAGGACCCCCTGATACCAGAAACAACTGCAGGAGTGTTACCACATGCAGAACCAGGGATACAATAGAGGCATACGGAAACCTTGTGAGGAAGAGAGAATACTCAAATAGGGAATTATAGTGAAAAGTCTGATCAATCAACAAAAATCTTCAACAAACTTAAGACATGTTTCTACACAGATAAAGCAAGAAATAGGATGGTAGAACCAGAATACCTAACTTACAAGTCCAGTGGTCACATTGGAAACAGAGGAAAAGCAACCAGAACACCTCTCCATTGGGATGCGAAATACAAAGAAAAACTGCTGGATAAGTAAGTGTAGCTATGCATTCCCAAGCCTTAACCTGAAGACTACGTTAACAGAAGATCTGTACCTACAATACAGCAGAATCCCCTGACATTGCAGACCCAATTAAGACCAAAGTCTGCAGCTCCCTGAGGAGGGGAAGTAGAGTGAGATGCCAGGCTCTGCTCCTGGTCACAAATGACAGGATGGGAACAGCATACAGCTGCACCAGGGGAGGGTCAGATGGGCATTAGGAAACATTTCTGTACCATGAAGGAGGTCAGACATTGGAAGGGGCTTTCTAGAGAGGTGGTCGATGTCCTGTGCCTGTCAGTGTTCAGGAGGCATTTGCACAATATCTCAATAACATGCTTTATCTTTTTGTTCGCTCTGAAGTGGTCAGGCTGCTGGACTAGATGATCTTTGCAGGTCCCTTCCAAATGAACTATTCTATTCTGTTCTAGGAGGAGTTCAGTAATGGAGCTATGCTGTCTGATTGGTCAGGGTAGTAATGGCAACCAACATACAAAAAGAGGGAATATTTGTATTAGATATAAGAAAACAGTTCTTAACAGTAAGGGTGTTAAAGCACTGGAACAGATTGCCCAGAGAGGTGATGGAAGCCCTGTCCCTGGAGACCTTCAAGGTCAGACTGGACAGGGCTCTGAGCAACCTGATCTAGCTGACCTAGCTGTAAGTGTCCCTGTTCATTGTAGGGGAGTTGAACTAGATGACCTTTAAAGGTCCCTTCCAACTCAAGCAATTCTATGATTCTGTGATACTGAAAGAGATTTCTATGGCAGTGAAGGCAACAAGCATATTAATAAAGGGCATCTGTCCAGTCTTCCTTGTTAAGCACAAAAGTCATACTAGACTTGATGACATGCCATGTATATATTTAATACGTAATCTTTCAGATTACTCAGGAAGACACTAGCAAGAAAGACAATGTTTACTTCTTTGACCAACACACACAGCTAAGCCCAAAACACAGCAAAGCCCTTCTGGCCTTCATAGGTTCTGAGTCAGTGCCCAGGCTGAAATAGCAAAAGCAAAGCCACGTGCTACACTTGTGTTTAACTTGACATTGCTGACTTTCTTTGACTGGTGGCAAGCTCAGGACAAAGCTGTTCTGACTTTAAACATCTTTGTATTATTCATAGAATTAGGCATTGAAGATTTTTTTGAAGCAACTATATCAGTATTGGCTGACAGTATTCAGCAAACACAGCCTTATGAGTTTCCAGCTGTATCTTGTGCAGTAATAAAAAAGAAAGAGCATAAATGCTAATGAAATCCTACACCAGAGTTGCCTGAACAAGTGAACCAACAATAAATCCCGATAACCAAAGAGCAATACAGTAAAGAGTTGTGCCACATTCTGTCAAATAGAAATATGACAATGAAGGAGGTCCAATTAGTCATTGAATTGTAAGTGTGTAAGGCCTAACCTGATCTGCTGATATCATAAACCAGATATCCTACACCTAGCAGTTTATACTCCAAATGTCAGTTATCATTTCAACACTCTACCAAAGTGCCCAATCTTGATTTTAAACCTGCAGAACAGGCAATCCAACATTTCCCAAAATCATACTTGCCTGTGTAGTCATCCTTACTCTTAATAGTTCTTACTTTATTTTCAGCTGGAATGTGTCTGGTTTTGGCTTCCAGCTTTCAATTCTTGCTACGCAGTTCCCTGCTAAATTAAAGAGTTCTGTGGTACCCAGTAACTTCTTCCCATGAAAACCCTTATCCACATTAATCAAGTTGCATGTCAATCATTTTTAGGATAAAACAAAACATTAATCTCTCTCTGTCTTTCATTTTGATATTATCTTCCACTGTCATAGAGTTTCTGTGGGTCTTTACCGTGTTTCTATCTTTCAGCATGCTTCTTAAAGTATTAATTCATCTCATCTCATTTAAGCTGTCTAAAAACTGGGCATCTAGCCTAGGCAAGTCTGCAAGTCTTCTGCAGTCCACAGAGGACAGAAGACAGCTCTAGAGAGTGATCGATTCATGCTAATCTCTTAGACACCTCTCTCTATGGACTACAACAGGAACCTAGGCCACTCAGCTGGACCACACACCAAGCTGAATTTCAGTTAAAACAATTCAAACTAACATTCAAAGTCCGTTATCAGTTGCTTTCAGCATTTTACTATGTTCCTCACTGGGACTGCATATGGTAGTCGAGTCATCTCACTGCTCTTGGCTATACACACACATCTGTCCCTCTCTACTGCATCGTCACGGAGAAGTTCATTTTGATTTCCTTCATAGTCTGTGACCTCTAGGTCCTTCTTAGAATCCTGCTTACAGACTGCAGTTTCTCCTTTTGTAACATATATCTGAACCTAACATCTCCTGGAAAAATAGAAAACATTTTGCAAGCTGTGTCATGATTCCCATGACAATTATCATGATCCAAATACTCTCATGTATCAGCTGCACTTACTTGTTTTGGAGTTTGAACAAAATAAAACCAAGATTTACAGGTAAGTGACATATTTGATACAAATGGAAAACTTGCTTTTAAAGATGTAATAACTCAACACAGTCCTTCATAACCAAGACCTAAAACCTCAGGTTGTTATATTGATTTTACTCTTCAAAACAACCATAAATTTTGGAAGCCCTAACTTTGTTTTGCAATAACACCATTTTGTGATAGGAAATCAGCTTGTTTCAGAAGGGAATTTGTGAAGATGTCTTCATTCTAAAATTTATGAGTTTACAGAGGAAGGAATAACAGATATTGTAGATGCATTTACCATTAATTTTTTGATTTTTCAAGATCTCATCATTGTTAAGCTGCAAAGTGTTATGAAAAACTGACTGTTCTTATACAAATTGAGAGAAACCTTACCATAAAATCTTAGAAATAATCCAAAAACACTAACTATGAAATACAGCAATTGAACTAGATCTTTGAATTAGTGGTCTTAAGAACAGTACATTCTGAGCCACCTTCAATACATTTCAATCATTCTAAGATTATAAAGGAAGTTTGCCTTAATTACTATTATGTATTATATAGGAGAAAATTGTTCTGAAATCAGAAAAAAAATATATTCAAACAAACGTATTTGTGTATTAGGTGAAAATAAATCTTTATGTTTACTATGTTCTATACAAGAAACTGAAATGTGAGGGAAAAAAAAAAGTGATACATGGCTGTTCCTGGAAGCACACACTGCCTTGTATCACTGCAGGAAGAATCAGTGTTGCACGTGCTCAGCTTTGCTAGTCCTCAGTTACCCTGGGTATTTCTCTGGGAAAAGTGACACAAGAGGAGGAGGCTGCTGTACCTCCCCTGGGGAAGCTACTGAGCCTGAAAAGCAAGCAAGGTTCCTGAAGTGCAGGAGGTGGAAAAAACACAGCTTGTGCAAAACTGGACTGCAGCGAGGAGCTCAGACCAACCAGGCAGGGTGGAAAGATTGTGCAGGGCCTGGGTAGTGGTGCTGCAATGCAAAGTTGCTGAGGCAGATAAATCCACGTATTGAATCAAATGCTCACCTACAAAGTGAAAATGGGCAGGGGGGGAGCTCTGTGTAAGTTCTGCTTCTTCCTGTTCTGCTTTTGCTAGATGTTTTACATTTTCTGAGATTAAAAAAATACTGAAGATTTTAACTTTTAAATCAGATCATATGGAGGAAACTGAGTTTCATATCTTCTGGTCTTTTGAGAAATGTTCACTTTAGCAGATGATCTAAGCATCTGCCCTGGGCAACTCATGGCTTAGTCACGCTGCAGAAGTATCAGCACAACTTAACACACACCTCTGAAAGCAGCTCTGGAGATGAGCCCAAAGACACATCTTCCTACTTCCTCCTTACACAGTAAGATTAACTGGGTGTTTACTTGGATCCATTCCCCATCCATATCACTCCAAACAATTCTTGGCTTTGCAGAGAGAAGGCAGCTCTGGCTTTAGTAAAGCAGCTGTAGTGATCCCTGCTCACTAATGGGGTTTTAGCTCATGGACCTCAGAAGAATATCACTAGCACAACCAAGGAATGAGAAACAAGTGGCAGCAAAAACTCCACAAACCCTCCTCACTGAGGGAAGTGAAAGAAAAAGACTGCAAAACCATGCCACGAAGCAAACATGCTAGAGCATTTTGACAACCTTGAGTAAACCTGAGGAGTCAGAGGGAGCCCTTTCTTCCCAAAGCTCACAGAAAATCAAACCACTACTAACCCTAAGCAAGAGTATAGATGCGCATGTAGTTCACGTAATGTGAGTTCTTTCCTGTGATGAGACAATGAGAAATATACAAAACTGAAGGAGAATAGCAAGTTTTAAAGAATACAATATTCAATCTGGAACTATAAATTCCAATGAGTAACACTAATGATTGAATTACTGAGCCCTGCAATAACTCATACAGACCCATAGCAGTTCTGATGAAGCATCACCCCATTAGCCTCTCATAGTCACCTTGCCACCAGCATTAGAAAAAAAGACATTTGTGTTAACAGGCCTCTTCAACAAAACAACAGTCTAAAAGTATTCCCCAATATCCACCTTGCAAGATATTCCAATTCAGCAGAGCTTAAAATGTAAACATGTAGATGCAATTTCTTTTGCAAATAACAGAATTCTTACCAATTTGCTTGTAAGATGGAAAAGCAATGGTTTTGCGGTGAAAATGAATTAAATTAGAGCTTAATTTTTGCTGTTTTTTAAAAGGAAACAGCAATTTCAAGCTAACAAAAAAACTAATGTTTCTCTAAAATGAAAGTACATAAACAACAGAATGATAGAAAATTAGATATTTATTTCTTTCTGCCTGGGCCAGCAATTGTGAGAGAGATAGTCTTCTTAGAGGAAGAAGCACAAAGCTGCAGTGATCCAAGAACTGTGTCAATGTCCTCCCAAAGAAATTCAGGTCAACCTCTACAGTACATATTGCTGCAATGCAGAGTGAGGAGTGGGAAGAGAACATGAGTTCTCACTGCAGAGTTCTAAAAGGTGGATATGATAAATCCTCTGAAGCAAGCTGAAGATCTGAAGATCTGGAATCACCTGGTTCAATAAGATGAGAACAAGTCCTGTATTTGGCAAAACGGGTGATAATCCCCTTCAGAAAACACTTTTTTCTTCCCTCCTTCCATCCACAAAGCCCTATTAGCAAGTGAATGAAGAATGCCAATTTTAAATCTGTCTCAAGTCTATTACCCACCACTTTAACTTTTATCAAGTTATTAAAAACAAACTCTTCATAAAGATGCTGTATTTCTACTAAGGCTGTAAAGAGATACAAAGTGAAATCCTCCTGCCCCCTTTCAATACAAAACCATTCATCAAATTAAGAATCAGCAAAGCAGTATTTCATAGTACACAGGTATGCCTGTGCTTACTTTAGCAGCAGTCTCCCTCTTGTCCATAATCATCCTCCCGAAACTAAAATAACAAAGTTCCAGCCACACAGAGTAAAAATTTACTAAGGTTTCTTTTGTCTATTGTTAAGCTGCAATCTTTGCTGTCTGCTTTGCATTTCATTGTGGGTTGTTATGGCATGGGAGTGAAACTTGTCAGTTGTCAACCTCATGGTGTCAGCAGCCTGGAAATGCTGTGCTGCTAACTAGCAATTACTCATACAACAGTGTGAGATCTGAGCAAATACAGGCATCTCTGCAAAGACTTCAGAACTTCAGATGCAGCTTCTGGTACATGCTATTAATGGCAAACTACAAATCATGGGAAGAAATGCTTTTTCAAACGCAGGCATTCAGTCCAGGAGATTACCATTCGTCTTACTATAGCTCCAGTCAAGGAACTTGGGGATGTGCTGATTTACATGGGACTCCACTGGCATTGCCGAGGCATCAGGTGGTACTTGGCCAATCAATAAATCAAAACATGATTTTCAGAGAAGAAATGTGGCACCGTACCAATGCTCATGTGTGATAACTGTATGCAAATGTATCAGAGATTTCTGCCACTAATGAATAAGTGCCAAATCACTCAACTGTAACTCAGACTGTCACTTTTTCCTCCCAAGATGAAGGCTGTGTTCCTCATATGTTAGGTGTTATTTTGTGGGAGGCTTTTGTTTGGTTGGTTGGTTTTTTTCAAACTTGCCAACAAAAAGAGATACTAGCCTGTCTTCTATTGACAGAAAACTTGCAAAAGATTTCCTGTTGTGTACAATATTTTTACACTTTTCTCACTCACTGGTTCCACAGTTTGTAACAAATCTTGTTATATGGGCTTGGTTTTACAGCTTTTTTCTATTTATAGTAAGGCAAAAGAAACACTGAATGATAAGGACCTGACCTTTGATATTTTGACTGAAAATGCTGGCATTAAGAAAATAGAAATTCACTATCCTGTATTTTTATGTTATTGTCATAAGGTACTCTGGCAGCAGGCAAAATCATGTGCAGTTAAGTATTCTTTTTCAGATGAGTATAAATTTCTGTTCATGCAACTTTAAAGGAATAATATCTTCTGTTAACCTAAACAATATTATTCCTCCTAAAATTTGAGAAAGTTTTCCTCAAAAACCTTACTTGTTGTTAGTCATTACTTAGTTATCAACAATGTTTTACAGATTATAGTTACCTGTCTCCCAGTGGAACCATTTAAAATACTTTTAG
>VXAV01010944.1:33072-50033 GCA_013399715.1 Alectura lathami | reverse complement strand
TGCAGCAAGAATCAAGTGAAAAGTCTGCTTGTTCCTGCCAATTAAAATTTGTGGTTTTCTTTTGTAACCCTTACAGAGTTGCTTCCATAGATGTTGTATAATGTTTTGCTGCCTCTGGGTCTCCAAGGAAAAGGAAACTAAACACTCACCTTCATTAGGTATGACATTTATCACAACTATTCTGCATATTTATAATGTGCCTGTGCCCCTTAGAGCATTTTGAAAGGGAAGAGAAGAAAAGAACAAAAAAAAAGATAAGAGAGGGCATAATCCCAGGGCAACAATTTAAAGGCTTTATTAAATGAAACAATTTCTTGGATGCACTGCTTAAGAAGGATACATTAATTCCTGAACGATCCTCCAGGAGGTTCCCGAGACCTTGTATGAGAAGGAACATAATAAGCTCCTCCGGTTTCTTTTCAATGCATTTTCCTAGTGCTTTCTCATACATGCAGTGTAAGACAGCCAGACTGCCGAGACTCCTCCTCCTTTCGTTTCTGGGATTCCTTTGCTAATGTGTTTGTATGACTATACTTCCCATTTAAAAAACAAAAAGAAAATGGAAAAAGTGTACAATAAAAACAAAACAAGTTGTAAGAGGTATACATCTGCAGTACTTTTCAAACATTTTGAAGCATCTCAAGAATGTAGAAATGTAGAACTCAAAAAAAAAAAAATTCTTAGCTGGAATACGCAACATTTAGATAAAACAAGCCCAGAATATCCAGTTGAACCATGCATTCATTCTATTTTCTGTAAAATGAATTAGGGAGCAACAATATATTCTTTTATATCTGTTGGCAATACATGTAATATTCCTAGTTAGAGCTGGAAAATACACTTACAACAAACCCCATATGTATTAAGATAATGAATACTAAGGACAGGACATCACCCCCATTCAGCTGTAAATTGCTATCAGCAGGATCCTGGGATATGAATAAGAATGAATGTATTATTTAAATTGATATATTTTTCTAGAAAGATTATGAAAGTATGCTGCATATGCCCAATTACATCACAAACATAATCTTCAGTTTTATTACATCTATCTTAAAATGTGCCAGAACTCTTCTTGGAGGCATATTTACAATGTACATTCCCAAATAAATAACATTTATGCAGTTAAAGCACACATTACAATCTGTCCATATCTCTTTCCCTCTCTTCCACATTGGCTGGAACCTGTGGATACATTTGCAGAATTGTAACAGAATGTATTCAATTTTTGACTGACAGATGAATAAAGCTTTTTAAAAGCATAAAATGAAGTATAACAATCACAGGAATCATCAGGGAAAATCAACATTTTAATTGTGACTAAATTCAATGCAGAAGTTTTGCCACCCACACAACACATGAAAAAGACTGTCTCTCCTTGAGGTCAGTGCCCTCTGGATTTCTGCTAGCATGCAATCATAATACTCATTTACTTTCTAACACTTAATTTAAAAATGAAGGTATGAATTCTGACATTTAATAATCTTCTTATTATTACTCTAAAATCTTTACATTATTCATTGTTAATCACCTTCCTAAGTTAGAACATTTTATCCAAAATTATCTTTCTTATTTCAATAAAGAAGAATCAATATGTCTCTCCATTCTCTTTCTCCCATTTGCTGCTCCAGCTACTCTGCCCCCTCATCTGTTTTTATTGAGATCTGCTTTATTTTCTCAGATTGAATTCACAAGCTTAGCAATGATTAGGCTGTCTCTCATTTCCGTTCCTTAATTTTCCTCCTTAATTAGCTTCTGTGGTGCTGGTGTGGACCACTGTCTCTTTTTCCTGTTGTTAGGTTGTTAGTTCTTACCTTTCTTTGAATAAAAAATTGACAGTTTGCTCACGAATTATGTTGTTTTCTTTATTATGTCAACATCTTCATATTTCCCTCATCACTGCCACCTTTAAATAAAAAGTAGGGGCAGATTTTTAAGGTTTCAGCACAGGTCAGACACTTGTATGCCTTTGACCCTTGAAGTTTTGCCAGATACCTTTGATGCCACACCAACTCATATGAATCTGGGGTGTCTGTAGACAAAAATAAGATTTTCCCTCCAAGTGACCCCTGTTTAGGTCACAGCAATTGAGGACAACTTTTTCTGAGGCACCCTTGCTCCAAAGGCATTTTCACTGTATATTAATATAGCCTTTGTCCAGCTCCCACTATACAAAGAGTCTACAGCGTAGTCCAATATCACAACAGCATGGTCTTGTGGCTTGGAGAACATCAAGGCAACATCACACAAGGTAACAGACACAAATCTAAGTCACTAAATCTCCTACCCTGTCCCTCAGACTTCAGCAGAGGTCTGAAGGTCTGCAGTTTTCAGGGTATCATTGTCATGGCAGCTGGAGAGCTTGTGTGCTCCCTCTACTGCCCAAAAAGCTTGTTACTTCCGCTGATGTCCTTCTCTGAGGGAGGAAGGTAGAAGACCACCAAACAAATTAGCTGCAGGCTCATTCACTCAACTAGGAAAGTCTGCCTGAAAAGCTGAATTTGCAGCCATTTGTGCCTATCTTCTGCCCAACTCACGAACACAATGGACAAAGAATCCCTAAAATTTCCCAAAAACAAATACATAGAATAGATGAGAGTGGACAGAGAAAGAATAGTAAGATCCACAATTGTTTTAGCCAAGCTGTTTAACAAGAAAGAGAAAAAGTCACCAGCTCTTATTTTTCAAAGTCACATAAGCACTTATCAGCTTTATTTTTCAATTATCCTTGTGGTTCTTGCCATTGTTTTCTCTTTCTGTCCCGTTCAGAACTAAGAAATTCCTGGACCAAATTGCTTTAATCAGAATTGGGATGAATAGTCCTTATCAACCTGCCGTTCATTTCCTTCATTTTTCTGCTTGGTGCAACTTCTCTCCTCCAAAGCAAGTGAAGAAATCTTGCCTCATACTTAATTTTTATGGAGCTAAAATCACTTATTTTAAAGATGTTTCTCAATCCATGACCATTTCACACGTAAAGAAATTTTCCCAGTCCATTCTCATCTCGCATGCAGACGAACAATATTTCAGAGGCAGCTGGATGTCTGCTGGGACTGCATTCCCAACTTCTCAGGTAAAAAGACCATCCTATTAATATTTTTGGTCTGATGTAGTGCAGAAAAACCAGAAAAAACAGCTTATTATACTTTTTTTTTTTTTTTGGTTGTGGTATATAAAGGAACAAAAATAAGGGAAAGACATGGAGAGGAACTTCCTTAGACTACACTTCAGATGTGCTCTTACCTACAGAACTGGCAGACTTGTTTCTCCATTAATGCAAGCAAAGCTTCCCCATGCATTGTTCACCACAGTAGTAAGAAATATGCAATGAAATGTAAAACATTTTAAACATAAAGATCTCATTTTCCAATATATCTTGTTTTTTTCACTTGCTCAAATTTCAAATTAGATTATATTTTGCTTTTGAAGTGGTACAAACAAGTTTGGTGTCATCATTTTTCCTTGCCCAAAATGGCGTATCTGGTATTCTGACATGTCAGGTTGAATACTTCATCCTACCTGCATGGAGGTTTCTTCATTCTCCCAGCTCTTCCCGCTGTATTATAGTCAGATTCTTGCCTGCCTCTTCAAATTCTCAGACAACTGCCACAGCGGAGAAAACTTGATGATCCTTATGGATCCCTTCCATCTCAGGATATTGTATGATTCCATGATTCTAGACTTCTAACTAATGGGTACTGTGACAGTGTAATTATCTTATAGCAGGAATCCTAATACATTTGTTATCAAATCAAGCATAAAGTTACTGACAAGCAAAATCCTACTAAGGGTAAAACCTAAGATGCTGCCATGTGCAAAAAGATTTTGGAGGGCAGGAGAAAGATAATTTCTCCAGTGTTATTTAGTGTCAGCTATCTCAACGGAGTAGGAGAATATTCTTGATCTTTGACATTCCTAGTCATCCAGGAGAAATTTCTGATCTTCCTGTGTTCCTGAAGCCTGAAGTCTGAACAGCCAACTCTCTTGTGCCTCCTGTCTTGGGGAGCATCCCTGGTAAATCTGAAGTCTTTATGCTAGATAAATGTAGGCCCCAGCCTGTGATCAGGATAGATCAGATATTTGCAGTCCAGGATTTGAACAGAGAGTCTGCTCTGGGAAGTGTATTTAGAGAATTCATAAGACTTGCTGACTACTTGGAGTTCATTCAGAGATAATGTCAAAAGAAGAGGAGGTTTTTGTTATCTTTGGCGTGGTAGCTTAATGGTCAAAGTAACAAACAAACGGGAGATCTACTTCCACAGCTGCACTTCTCAGACTAGAAGGGTACTGAAGAATGAAGTTTTGAAACAAAAGTGTTGAGTAGCCAGGAATACAAGATTCGCAGGACTAGATAATTAACAAATGAAATGGTGTGTAAGTCTACCCTAGATGAAGAAGACGGATCAGGTCTCCTTGCTCTCTTCCAGAATATTTCTTGGTTTTATCCAGTGTATAAATGATTTAAAAGGCATAAAATATCCCAAGAAATGCACAAAAACGTGAAAAACATAGAATTAATCTCATAACTTCTAACACATTAGATAATGAAGACAGGTAACAGTTCTAATTATATATCCACTTTGAATTCGAAATATTTTCTTCTAAGGGGAAACAAACAATGGTGTATGTATTTTGCTGAGAAAGACTCCTTAATAAAGTAAAACAAATTCAAAAAAACAACAGATGGATAATATTAAGACAAATATTATTTTTCAGAATCTTTATTTAATCAAATTTAACAAAAAATCTTTAAAAATTGCAGTAATAAAAATTTGAGCGCTAAATTTTTTGGAGAAATTCTCAGGAATGTTATTCAGCTACTACAAATACTCACTGGAATACATCATTTTGTAACATTTCAAGCTGAAAGCTGAAGAATAAAGGAATGCAAATATCCTTCAAATTCTCTGAATTTATCCCTGTATCTTCAACATGATAAATAAATTAATAACCATTTTATGCATAAGTTACTCTTTACTGGGCAAAAAGAAAAGATAACTGTCTGTAAAAGTAAGAAACACTATTAGTACAGCAATGACAGAAGGCATTATATCAAAGGGATGCAAAGTGACCAACCTGAAACAGCTCTCTGGGGAACAGAGAAAGCTAGTGCACATCCACAGATGAAAAGTTAGGAAAACATCAGAGACAGGAAATTTCAACAGCAAAGCCATGCCCTCCAAGGTATACTGGAACTCTCTGCTACGCTGTATGCTCTTTTCTGGGAGCCAAAATTCTAGTCACATCACTGAAGTTTCTCACAAGTAAGACTAAAACAAACACATGTGGCCCACAGATCTCATCAAAGAAANAAAAAATCTCACAAAAAAAAATTTTTGCTGAAAATTTAAAAAAAAAAAAAAAAAAAAAAAGTATATACATAATACTTGAAATACAGAAACAGTTCTTGTTATTTCTTCTTGTTGAACTCTGAAATGCTTATACATATGCATGTGTTGAATTGCTAAGGAATATATTTCCAGGCACTAATTATTGTAAACTTCTAGTTACAAGGCAGGATAATTAATTTAGAAGGCTTAGAAGCGTGTTTCTAACTGACCAAGTAAACAACAAATCACAAGACCTGTGGCAAAAATACAAGTTAAATTTTTGAATCTAAGAAGTTTGCTACAAAGATATACATTTCTCATAATTCATGATATTCAGGTATTATTGAAGATAAATCTAAAACAAGACATTTTCAAATTATTTTTGAAATAATTTACATAGTACTCCCAAAATAAGTGAAGATCAAGTAGAATACTTAATCATCCTCTCAGCCAAAAGAGATAGGACCAGCCACAAAGACACATAGGAATAATAAAAAACTAATTCTGTGAAATTCAGTCTACTTAGAGAAAATGTTGCCTTTAGTCAGAGAAATGCATGAATAATATGAGAACTAAACCACAATAAATAATAACTCTCATTGGCATAAAGGAAGACGGAGTTATTACCAAGCGTTACAAGAATTACTTAGTATAGCTTTATATCATAATCTCACCTCCCCTTTGAGGTAGCTGCTATGCCCAAAGAACCTTACAGAGACAACGGCCAAGGAAGAGTGTGGAGGGATGCAGCTCATTGGTCCTTAGACCACTCCCTATGCAGCTCCCATCTCACATTAAGCATATGCAAGGTTTTCAGGGAACTTGGCAAGAGAAAGTTGTCCTGAAAGTCAAGTTTTCAATGATTTCTTAAATTAAGCATCTGAGAATATTTTTGAGGGTCTGAGTCATAAACCTAGAGAGACTGAGGAGTGGGGACTCCAACTCCGCTGGCAGTTGGCTGTGGTGGATCATTTGGTCAAGATCCTCATGAATCGTTGAACATACAATTCACAGATTCTTTGCATGCTCACATTTAATAGAAACCAGTAACACTTATACAGGTAAAATGGCCACTGGGATTTTGATGCCTTTTCAACCACCCATAGACTGAATCTGGAACTAAATACCCTGTATGAGAAGGGGAAGAATTTCTCAAGAAACCGGCTGAGACACACTCCTTGTGCTGGAAACATCCTGAGGCCTACTGCTTGTATAACCCTAGGTTCTCTCAAAAGCAGATGTACTAAGTAAATGGAAGATATATTCCAATAGACAAGAAGTGACTTGCAAACCCACTTCGAAGAGGACAAGATATAACCAAAACGTATACATGGAATACCATAAAGCAAAAGCCAAAGCTATCCACAAGTAAAGAAGATGTAAGACATCTTTGCTGGAAATGCATGGAATACAGAACATAAATATGGAAAAACAGAAGATAATTATATTAAAAATTAGATGTAATACTAAGCCCCCAATAGACCACAAATCCCACAGGAATAACTCAAATTTTTTATGAAAAAACATCGCATTTTTTCCTAAAATAAGTATGGAGTAACACTCCACCTGTAGACATCAAAATAACAGCAAGTTAAAATAAGTATGGAGTAACACTCCACCTGTAGACATCAAAATAACAGCAAGTGCAAAAAAAAAAAAAAAAAAAAAAAAATCCTTAATGTTCCATATTGCTTTTTAAGGCTCCTAATCTATCCTGGATTCTGGCACCAGAATTCTTTGCTTAAAAGTCTTCCCCTATACCAAGACTTCTCTGACATGTCAATCTCTTAAAGAACTTTATTCTCATGATAATATGCTGGTGATTACCTATCACAGGTCTGTGCTACTTTGCCTTTGAGACCCACAAGGCATGCCCTGGTCATTGAAAATCAAGATGTAATAGCCACAGGGAATGCAAATCCCTCCACAGTCTTTCTGGTACTTCTTTATTCTAGAGGTACAACAATCTATAATCAATACCACTGATTCACAATGAGCAGGGTACAAAATACCACAGTCTTGTTTGTCTTCCTCTTCCAGAAGAGGATCACAGGCTAGGTCTGGCTAGCTTTTGGGAATCTGTGCTTGACAGATAACCCAAAGTCCCTGCCTGAACTACTGATTTAGCTGAAAGTTTTCAGGGTTTGGTCAGCACCTGGGCCACAGCTCTGAGTGTTGTCCTATTTGGACACTCCAGATCAACAACTGTGCTCTCCTGCTTTAACAGTGAAAAGTAGGTTGTGTTGAAAAACCAAAAAAGGCAATTTGTTTTTTTTAAAAAGAAGTCATGCTTGGCAAATCGCCTTCTTGCTCTGCCTACATGGAATGATATAGAAAAGCTGGAGTCATACTAATATATAGAAAGACAGAATCATATGTACTGAATAACCTGCAAAAAGCAAAGCCCTTCACAATTTTATAAGCTATACCTTCTTATACATTCTCTTTTAATTATTTTTGTCTTCCTTTCTGTGAACATGAGACCTGCTGTTTGCTACTTTTTCAAGCAGTCTTCTTTCATATCCTCTGAAGTAAAGAGGGACCTTAAAGATCATCCAGTTCCAAGCCCCCTGCCATGGGCAGGGACACCTCCCACCAGACCAGGTTGCTCAGAGCCCCATCCAGCCTGGCCTTGAACACTGCCAGGGAGGGGACATCCACAGCCTCTCTGGGCAACCTGTGCCAGTGTCTCACCAACCTCACAGGAAAGAATTTCTTCCTAATATCTAGCCTAAATCTCCCCTCTGCCAGTTTGTGGCCATTGCCCCTTGTCCTGTTGCTACATGCCCTTCTAAAGAGTGCTTTCAGGTACTGGAGGGCCACTTTCAGGTCCAATATGGATGCCAAAAGACACAGAGTGCTAAACTGTAAGATAATCCAGAGAGAGGATAAGTGTTATATTTTTTCTGTTTCTGATACTTTAATTGCAGCTTCATTTAGTTTATTGAACCATCAAATTAGTTTAATTGAAGGGGACAACTGTATATACTCTTCGAATAATAAACTGGGACTCCCAAATATATTTTGAATTATCCTTCCCCTACATTACCAATTTCACTTCACTTATTTTTTTAGTGCTCACTTATTAGTATAACAATATAATTTGTATTAGTTATGTATATTGTCTGAGCTTATTTTAAACATACCACAAGAAGAAAACCATTTCTACAACTATAAATTTTTAATCATATGGGAATACAAGTTCTTGCCAACAGCAGGTGTATTTGCAAAAGTTGAAACTATTTGTCCATCAAATATTATAAAGTTGATTATTTCATTCCTCAATTAATAAAGGAGAAGATAGAAGGCAATATTAAATATAATCTGGAGTTATGGATAACTCTGTATAAAACTACTGTAAAAGAGAATAATTGTCACTATCAACCCCACTTTGGTTTCTGAATGAGAATAATTTTGATACAAATCTGGAAATTTTTCTATAAGAATAGTACCTAATTCAATATTTTTATCAGCATATATAATGGGATCATGCCTTACTAAACCAAAAGCTTTGGCAAAGCCTATAGCTACTACAGCCAATTTATCATTACCACTTTATTATTAATAATGGAAAGATATTACCTCTCCTGAAACTGTTATGAAATATTTGAAATACATTTAGCCAAAATCTTAATGTACGATCCTCTCTTAGAAGAACAGATATTAAAAATATTTGCAATTTTAAGACCTAAAATCTTCAGTCTTAGGGATAAGAATAGCCTGGTTTAGTCAAGCAATCATTAAATACTTAAATCATAATTTTTCTCAGCTTTATCTGTGGGCATCATTTAAAATTGCCCCAGGAATCTTTAACTCTCATTACTTCATACACTACTTTTTTGAACAAAATTAGAGTTCTTTCATTAGCAAGACTTATCTAGGAAAGTAATACATTTCTCTTTCGCACTGTATGCTGGCGTTTCCAAAATGACTGCTTATAGACCAAGATCTTCCACAGGCAGAGGACGTGTATTGAGTTTTCAGCTGCTCTTCATCTCTTTGAGAACTTCATGGTAAAAAACCATAATGTACAAGCTGGATAAAGGTTGTGCTATGTATTTTTAGTATTATCTGTCTTATTAGCAATGGACCTTTGCTTGTATGATGAAAGTTATTTAAAATGCTGTTTACAAACAAAAGTAGTAGAAGCTAAAGGTATGGGTACTAATGCTTCCCATCACATTTCTAGCACACATAGGTATGGGATGCTGTCCAGACATTCACCTTCTACTCGTCTTTATTTGTGGCGAATTTGGGTTGAACAGAAGAAATTGCTTATAATTTTCCAGACAGGGCAGTTGTTGTCAGTTTGTTGTGTGTTAAATTCCACCTCAGTGTGTAGACTGGTATGATTTTTCCCTGATTCTTCAATTCTAACTAGGTGATTAGAGGGTATATCTACAAGAAGAACATTTGCAAGTTGAAAGTGTCAGCATGGTGTCCATGCAGCAAAAACTTTCTGCACACTGGATTGCATAAGCCAGCAGGGAAGTGATCCTTCCCCTCTGTTCAGTGCATGAGAAATCACTTCTGAACTGCTGCATAGAGTTTGGGGATCTCCACTACAAGATAGGCATCAGCATACCAGGGCACGTCCAACAAAGGCCACTGTGCCTGCCAGGGAGCTGGAGTGCAGGAGAGCCAAGGGGAAGCTGAGGGAGTTGGGCTTGTTCAGCATTAAAAGGAGAAGGCTTCAGCAGGGATCTTATTGCTGTCTACAGTTACCTAATGGGAAGACACAGAGAACACAAGACCAGACTCTTCTGTAAGGTGCAGAGCAATATGATGAGAAGCAAGAGACACAACCTGGAACAAGGAAATTCCAGATAGATCGATAGAAGCATCTCTTCTATTATTGATCATTGGACAATCAAACATTTTGATAATCAAAAATTATCAAACACTGGACAGTTGCTGCACAGAAAAAATAAGGAATCTCCATCCTTGGAGATACTCAGAACTTGACAGGACACAATTCTGAGCAACTTGATTTAGCTGACCCAGCTTTGCACCAGGGGTTTGGCTAGATGTTCTCCTGAGGTCCTTTTCAACCTACATTACTTTGTGACTCTATGAAAAGCAGACAGTTGCATGCTGTATATGCACCAAAGAGTAAATGGTCACACAGTCACAGTTGTGTAAATGTGTTTAAATGGCTTCCCAACTGGAGCTGGCACACATCAGTCAGACAGAGTTCCAGATGCCCAAAAAATTGGCAATGCTTGCAGACAGCTGTCTTCATCTAGAGGTTTGAAGGGGACAAAGTATCAATTATGCCGTTGATGAAGAGATACAAGCCATCATTTCTACTTTCAAACATTAGCTGTGATGAAAAAGATATCATCCGCTTTCTAGCTGAATGGTTTCATACTCCTGTGAAATGTTACTTTATATCTCCATGCAAGCTCTTCAATATCTTCATCAATGACATCAACAGCAGGATCTAGTGTATCCTCAGCAAGTTTGAGGATGACACCAAACTGTGTGGTGCGGTCAATATGCCTGAGGATGGGATGCCATCCAGAGAAACCTAGACAAGTTGGAGCAGTGGACCCAGGAGAAAATCATGAGTTTCATCAAAGCAAAATGCAAGGTCTTGTACCTGGGTCATGGCAAGCCCTGCTATCAATACAAGCTGGGGGATGAAAGGATTGAGCAGAGCCCTGCCAAAAGGGACCTGGGGGTACAGGTGGGTGACAAGCTGCACATGAGCCAGCAGTGTGCCCTCACACCCCAGAAAGCCAACCACATCCTGGGCTGCATCCAAAGAAGTGGGACCAGCAGGGCAAGGAAGATGATCCTGCCCCTCTGCTCTGCTCTGGTGTGACCCTACCTGGAGTGCTGTGGGGTCCTTGGGGTCCTCAGTACAAGAGGGACATGGACCTGTTGGAGTGTGTCCAGAGGAGGGCCACAAAAAGGATCCAAGGGATGGAACACCTCCCCTGTGAGGACATTCAGAGACTTGGGGCTGTTCAGCCTGGAGAAGAGAAGGCTCCGGAGAGACTCTATAGCAGGGTCTGTTGTGATAGGACTAGGAGAAATGGTTTAAAACTGAGAGAGGGGAGATTTAGCCTGAACATAAGGAAAAGGTTTTTTATAATAAGGGTGGTGAAGCACTGGCACAGGTTGCCCAGAGAGGTGGTGGATGCCCAGTCCCTGGAGACCTTCAAGTTGAGGCTGGACAGGGCTCTGAGCAACCTGATCCAGCTGTAGGTGTCCCTGTGCACTGCAGGGGAGTTGGACTAGATGGCCTTTAAAGGTCCCTTCCAACTGGAATGATTCTAGGATTCTATGATTCTAAGCTCTTAGTCCCTACCTTTGTACTTCCCCTCTTGTGTTTTAGTACCAGCCTGATCTCTGTTTCAGAAGAAGACTCTTATTTCTGTGGTCAGATCAATGCTACCTATAACTTTAGCTGCCTGACACTGAGATAAACTTCCTCTATAGTCAGCTGAGAGTAAAAGGCTCCTTTAAAGCGTAATTCATCCCCACTTATCTTGGAAACAAGACTGGTAAGTTTCTGAACGTATGCAAACCTCAGATTCTCACTTTTCTTCACTATATGTCTTTACCTGTCTTTCTTGGTAAAGCTTTCATTGAGGCACAGCACAGAAAAACCTGGAGATCTTTGAAACAATTTAGAGCAATATAGCCAGTGTGACATGCAGAACAATGCACTAAGAAAGAGAAAATAAGAAGCTTTAAAGCATTGGTTTCATATGTGGAAAGAGAAGGGAAAATGGACATATGAATCATTTTCATCTCTGAAACAAGTTACAATGTTGTAGATGAGGGCACTTCACACAAGGACACCCTTACAAAAGCTATAGTGTTTATGTAATGCTCCAATTACAAAGTCTCCTTCAAAGAAATTGCACTCAGGAACCTAAGTCACAAAAAAAAAAAAACCACCTCATTCCCTTTTTCTGCTTTTCCAAAAGGCTGCACCAGTGTAGGTAGCTTCCACAATTGTGACAACGCTGTTTTGCCAGTCCTTACAGCCACGGCTGCACTGCAGCACAAAGAGCCTTTCATCATCGCATCAGTGCTGAACCTCTCATAGCGAAAGAAATCCACCAAGCTGTTGAGACAACAGCAAGTCTCAAAAGCTGTAAATGGGAGCTTGTACAGCTGCAAAGTGAAGCAACCAAGCTGCAACAGAAAAATCAAACCTCTCCAGTTGAAGAATGTCAATGGAAAATTTCACATCATATTTGCTCTTTGCTATCTCACCAGTCTTCTGTTCTTCCCTGTAGCATTTTCTCCAAAGATTCAAGTTCTGGCAATTAATGTCAGATCAAGATCAGGAGTGTGCCAGCAGCCTGCAGCCCCTGCTTAGCCCTCACTGCATGGCAAGGAGCCCACTGATACAGCAGGTTCTCCAGCAGCAGAGCTCCAGACAGCTGACAGGCTGATGCCATAACACAGGCGTGTGGAGAGAGAAAAACCTACATCAGTGTCAGCCGAGTCATCAGGGTGCCCCGGCATAACAAAAGAGGCATGTTGGAAATGGTCCTGGCTAGACAAGTGTAAAGGAGTTTATTCTAGTGATGTCGGGAAACTAGCCTCCTTTGGAGCTGGGGGAGGAAAGGAGAATGTGCCTCTCTTCTTATTGTCCTCCTGGGAGAATCACAAAAAATACCATTGTTACCTCACATGTTTCTCAAGACATCCATAAATAAAAGGCTGCCCTTAGCACTTTTCACCAGACATTATCTCTGTGTCAAAACAGTTTAGGGTGTGATCTGATACCACCTCCTTCACAGAGCACGGGAGCAAGAAAGAGTTGTCTTTGATCTATTAAAGATGAACTGTCGGTACTGTAAAAGGCAGAATGGGAATGCATGTGCATATCTTAAGAGCAGAGCAGAATGAATACCAGCTTCACATTTATATATGAAGCTTGGTCCACAGCCTTTCCCATTTATTAGCCCTGTCAACATTCATGCAGCCGCAGTACATCTACACTGCATGTTTTGAGAAGTTTACCTGTGCATTGTTCACCCATGATTGCACTAATTTAGGTACAGAATGCTTCCCCGTCTGCATGAAGTATTGACTTGGACTTCAGATTTGGGGGAGAAACAGTACATGTAGAAGAGCATATGAAAAAAAATGATTTCTTTTTTTTTTTTTCTTTTGGTTAAATAAAAGGATGAGATTAATTGGAATTCAAGTACAGGAAGCAAGGAAATTCAAATTACTGAATTTAGTCCTTAGTGAATACGACAATGCACCATCACCTTCTACAACACACACTGCAGTCACTCTTTCATAGTGCCACTGGTGTCAGGGGGATGTTGCACACTGCAGCTATTGAGCAGACAAGGCCTACAAGCACTACCCTGTTCCCTCTTTTAATTGTCATATGTGAGGTATCTTCAGTGACCCCTGACAGCTGATGCTGGGTGGGTGCTGTAAGGTGTCAGAGCCTCACGTTTTTCCACCAGCTCCTACTTCCCACCACAATCTAAACATCCAGAACTGTTCTGCAGAACAGAGCAGTTCTCAAAATAGCAGGATATAACTGCGGGTCACAAAATAAAATCAAAATGGTCAATGGAAACAGTCATACAAAGTTCTTTGCATAAAGAGATACTTAAAACTCTACTGTTGCATATACTATGAAAAAAAAAAAAAAAAAAAAAAAAAAAAAAAAAGAGAGAGAGAGAGAGACAAAAGTGAAAGGTAAACTTTGTGCAAGACTGTGTTTTAGGCTTCTTATGTCCCTAAAACAGGGCTGTTCTCTACTTTCACAGCTGTCAGTGGCCCCCAGTCACTACCTCAACCAACATGAAATAATCTTCAGAAGCAAAGTGAGTAGCAGCTCAGCACAGAGGATGGTTGTTGGAGGGCTTTGTTGTCAGTGCTAGCTTGATCTTGTTTTTCCATGCAGCACATTATGAAGTGCATGCTGTTGGTGCTCCGTGTCCTTTATGTCCTGTTCTGCCTTGCTGCTGCCATGTGCTCTCACTGGCAATAGCTGTGCAGAAGCAAGTGTTTGCTCAATGCCAGCTTAGGCTCACTTCCCCATGAGGGACAAACATGCTTGTCAGGGGTGGCAGCACCTGCCAGGCCAAAGCCATTTACAGCAAGCATTTGAGGGAAAATCTTTGAATGGAAGGAAGGCAGCTTAGCTCTGTGAAATGACCCTCAGCAAAGAGAGGCATGGTCACATCACACCCTCCTGCATCAACACCCTATGAAGGTCAAGCTTCTACCTAACCCTCATAGAGCTTAGGGACCGTTCTGGCAGAGCCAAACTCCATTGCAGCTCCGAGTGGCTTTCCCTTTCTAAATAACCACTGTCAGGCTGCTACTGCATTCCTTGCCAGATGGCACTGTGCTGCAGCAGAACAGGCCACGGCCTTGCCAAAAGCACAGCAGTTGCTGCAAGCTCTAGCCTTCACTTCCAGGGGTTTGTGGCTGCCATTCCCTCAGGCAGGCAGAAGGAAAATGTACTTTGAAATCTGGCTCTCAGCTTTGTGTTTCCATATTTTTTTTATATAGTTCTGAAGTGCCTGGCAGTGTTTTCAACACTGCCTGAGCTATACAGATCCGCCTCCCATGTTACTCCCCACAGCACTCAGCTTTCCACCTCGCCCTGTTCAACAAGCAGTAAAATAAGCAAGCTCAGCTGACAACACAGCAAAGCAGCAAAGGGCAACAGAAAAATTTACACGTTTCTACCCAGTGGGCAGCTCAAACTTATGCAAACTTCAATAAGTGAAATGTCCCGGTGACAGGAAGGGTTCCGCTGTAGTAGTTAGTCTATGATATGTGACACAGTCATTCTTGGCTCAAACCAGATAATTATCTCTAGAAATAGCAAGTCTGCTGAAACAGGACTGCAGTTCACAAGCCAGCTTCCATCCATTTCCTTCATGGGGTTGTCAGACTGGTACACAAAAGCGCTGCAGCAAGGGGAACCAAGACAGAGATGTTTCCAAGCTGCCATGGCTAGATTGTCTCCCCTGCTGCCAGCCAGTAACAAATCAGCTCTCCTTGCATGCACCCAAAATATCATGTCAGATGGCTCCAGCCCAAAGCTTGGGAATTTGCTGTGTCAGCACTTCTGGGTTTGTATTTTGGCATTAAAGTGTAGATTCTGGAGGAAATGAGCAGTAGCAATGTTCACCTTTAGACTGCCTAAACTGAACAAAAACATTCAGCCTAAATTGACAGCATGACCCAAGATCAAAATGGATAAAATAACCTTTCCCCAAGCTATCCTTACTATCTCTTTTTTTTTTTTCCTATGCAGAGTATAATGCATTCTGCCCGTCATGAAAGCTTGCACCTCAAGAGCTCTTCCAATGAGGTACGCTCCTATGCCATGTACACCTCCATGTATCATGTCTCAATTAGAACTGAAATACAGACTCCTTTTCCACTCATAGCATGAACAGGCATCAGAAAATCACTGCTAAATCTCCCAGCTATGGACACCTCCATCCTTCCTCATATGCTGACCCTCCTTTTTGGAAGCAGCGATATGCAGAAGGCCTTGGAAAAGCAAAGCATTGAGAACCTGAGCTGCCTGTCCCTTGCTAAGCCTCAATGACCTACCATGTGCTCAAGGCACAGCATCCACAGCTACACCAGGTAATTCTGGCTCATGCCTGTGCTGCTGCATTTGCAGAAGCCTTCCACCATCAGGTGAGGATGAGCCAACCAGAGCCTACACCTCAGTAAAAAGCTGGCTGTGCAGAGCTGAGCAGCTGGGGCTCAATTAAAAGGATCTTGCAGCCCGTGCCCTGGCACTTTGCCTCCCCCTGGGCTCCCTCCAGTGCAGCAACAGCCCTGCTTCCCACTCCAGAGCACAAAGCTGATCCAGCGCTGTGACCAGGTGAGAGTCCAGCCTCTTCTAACAGACATTTTTTGGGCTGGCCACTGTTTTGTATTTTTCTCAGGCAGGCTGTCTGCTACCGGTTGTACATGACATCTTGAGCATGTAAGAGACTGTGGGAATAAAATTTTTGCAACTACTACAGAGAAACAAGGCTTTCAGAAATATGAAAAATAGAATATAGAAAAGTAAAGCCTGGTATTGAATGTTTAACTCAAACAAGGAAACAATAACAAAAATTATCTTAAAGGAAGATCTGGATACAAACGGCTCTCAGAACAGTGATTAGAGCCTCCATATTAAAAGGCCATATGCAGCTGTTAAATAGACAGAGCATGCATAGTAACTCTCAGGGGTATCTGTAGTTGAAGCAAAAACAAATATCACATACTGAACCGTAAAACACCCAGCTAACTATGTCTGCCTATCAAAATAAGGGAAAATGGGGAAAAATAAAACAAACAAACAAAAAAGCAACAGAGCAATGTAAAGTAAAATTTCATAGAACAAGATATAATTACTTTTCCAGTGCTTTATCTTCCTTTCCTTGAAACCACATTTCCCTGTATTAAGTCATCTTGGGTTTCTCTGTACCTCATCCAATCATCTCAAGGAGGATGTGAGCAATACTTGAAGATCTTGAAGTTTCCAGGAGGAAAAGCTTCATTCACAATTTTGCCATGTCTGGTAGCAATAATCCAGACACCAAAAGTACAATGTATGCAGAAAGCAAGAATGTATAATGTTTGCCACTTTTCTTTCTTGTTGGCACTCCAAATTAC
>VXAV01010944.1:0-14547 GCA_013399715.1 Alectura lathami | reverse complement strand
TTCCAATGATATTTTGTGATTTGTTTGGGCTTGGGGTACTAAGAATGTTGACATCCTATTCTACAAGAGATCTCTGTTGTAAGACTTGCCTTTGGCCAGCCACATCTTCCTATCAGTTGACTACTTATCCCATGGCTGAGGCAGCTTGACCCGCTATCTAGCAGTTCCCTGCTGCTGGTCAAGGTTGTCGCCTTGTCCCTGCTACAGGATGGGTATCCAGGTGAGAATAAATCCCACAGTAAAAGAGACAGTCCCATTGATTGTGCACACTCCCCTGAAAATGAGCCAGAATCTGTCATTTGGGTATTTCACCTGTTGAACCTTGTTACTTGCAAGTCTTGTGACTAAAACTGTAGTTCCTGCACACAGATAGCAGCCTACAGTCAACCTTACCATGGTCAGAACTTGCTTCTCCTAGATTAAGAATCAAGACAGTAGGTTTTTTTCCAGGGTAGTTTCAAGCCCTAAATCTGCTGCTTTTCCTTCAAGATACATTGATGTCTCTTTCCCTGCAGTGTCCTGTTCTGCCATTGCTTTTGTATTTGGCCCATGCTAGAAATGTGATTAAAAAATAACAGTAGCAAAATGATTCAGAGGCATAAGAACTAGCTCAACACAAAACAAAACAAAACAAAAAAAAAAACACCACCTTCTGTCATTCTGTTATTAAAATACCTCATAAAGAATCAAAATCCCTGCTCAGCATCAGAGCTATAGATTTCACACCAGACTTTCACGCCAGTACAGATGAGCAAGTTTCTGGGAAGTATCCAAGGCTTTGAATACTTTTCTAGACCTTTCAAGTTCACCAAGCATTAATGGCTGTATGAAAAAATGCAAATTAAGTACCTTATGTGAATTCAGAATTAAAGCCTTACAGAGAACAATGTGGAAATATACATTCCAGATGCATTCCCACTTGAAGGCTAAAAGAAGACCAGATTTCAGGATTTTGCCATGTTCCCCCATTGTAATTCTATCCTCTCTTTGAACAGCTCTCTATGTAAATGATGACAGGGCAGTTAAGCACAGTGATTGTTAAATGCTTCCTACTGTTCAGTGTGGTTTTTATCAGAGTTTTTCAATTCAGCATCTTTATCTGTACTTCCTTTCAGTCAGTGCTAAGTGGCTGCTTCTCACCAGCTCTAACAAATATCTCTTCTGTAAGTTTGATCTTTCTGCTGTCACAAGTATTATACAACATAAAAGCCAGGCTTCTAACAGCTGAGAAGTGAGTCTACTCACGTGCCAGATGCATTTTCACTTCTCGTGCTCAGTCCTGTTTTCTTCAGCTCAGGGAATGAGAGCAAGTCACCTGGCAGAGTACCAAGGGCCAAGGTCCTGCCTGCACTAGGCTGGAGAGTCTTAGAATCACAGTCAGATTTCCTCAGTGCCCCTACAATACAGCACATACCAATGAAACTAATTGTCAGCAAGTACTCAGGAGTGATCTCATCACTCCTGCAGATTGCACTTGACCCAAGCAATGTTAGTCATGTTAGTCATGTTAGTCTCTATGCACACAGGGCTCACAGTAACTAGCATCTCCAGAGAAGACACGAAGTTCCCAAGTCCTTATGTTCCAAATTGACTGTGTTATTTTCATGGTATTTAATTGCTTTTTCTTTTCTTTTTTTTTTTTTTTTAGTTTTTGAATACACTACACAAAGGAAATCCTTCTATTATTCACTGTCATCTGTGATAACATATAGCGCAATATGAGATGGCACGAGAACTGCCATGACAGATAACGCCATTAAAATTGGCTACACAGGGCAAAACTGTTCCATGCCCTACTTACACACATGCAAAGCACTTCATGGTAGGACTCTGCCAGAATAAATTGGAGTACCCAGACATTAGAAAAAATATGTGACATTATTCAAAAAATCAGAAAATCAGCAAGCACTACAAAGCTATTTTGTGAAGCAAGGCTCTAAAGACATCCTTTTATTCGTACAGGTGTAAAATTCCCTGAAGTGTACACATACATAGACAGATGATTACACAGCTCGGTCTGCCCTAGCACAAGACATTCCTGCCCTGTCTCAGGACCTGTTAACTGAGGAGACTACAGTACACTGAGCTATTTTACCACTTTTCAACCCTTCAGTCTGAAAGTCCCTGTCTGTACCAGAAATGTACTAAGACCTTCTTACATGAACTCAAGTAATCTTCATGTTCTCTGTAGTTCTTTGCCCAGAGAAATCTACCAAAACTTATCTCAAATAACCAATGGAGCTAACTGGGGTAGATGGAATTCTCAGCTGCTAATGTAGCATTTGCAGATAGTGAAGTACCTAAATACCTTGTGAAACTTTTCAGACTCACTGGCACTACACAGAGAAGGAGTTTATGGTTATGGCAGACTTCTAAACACATAGCTGGATATTTCATAACTTGTACTAAATTAATTGCCCATGTAATTGACCTCTCCTTACAAAGAAAAACAACAATAAAAACAACAACAAAACCAGATTACACCACATTTAAAATGATTTGTTCCTGAAAAGTGGAAAAAATTATTTTAATGTTTTTAAAACCATCAGCATTGTTGGTTTTTGTTTTGTTTTGCTTTTAATTTTTTTTTTTTGCTTGAAAATGTTACATTTAATCGTAAAAAATTGAAAGTTATGTTAAAATAGTTTTAACTGAAATGATTTTTTTTAAAAAGCATTTGGTTCTGGGACAAATTAAACTTTTATCAGAGAGGGGAAGAGTCATGCAAAAAGTAACAGAAAATATTTTCCATGGGTTTGATTCAACCTCAGACAAAAAAACTGTGTTCATATCCTTATTTAATCCTGAGTGAAACAGGTCACTTTTGCCATCTATTAAATCTCAGAGCTATCACAGGGGGATAAGTACAAAAATGCTGCATAAGATGAGGGCCAACTGCTAATAAAAAATATGAGTTAGCCAGAGATAGACTTAGGCTGGGAGTTAGAGGAAAATTTCTCATTCATTAAAAATTGAAGTTCAGGCTCAGGAACAGTTTTCCCATAGGAACAAAGTAGAAGAAAACCTAACAACTTTAGCACGGATTTTGCCACACGTATGAAAGAGGTTAGGAGATCTGATATTTCACAAAGTGATAGACTGGTTTGTATAACACAGGAACCCACATTCTTGCTAAATCTCCCGTAACAGTCACCATTTATAAGAATAATTTCAGGAGCTATGGAATAAAAACCTCATAAAGTGTTATATATACAACTTATAACCAGATCTCTGTGCATGCACACAGAAAACACCTGAAGGTAAAATTAGCTGCTTTGTTTGTCTGAGCAGTGTTGTTCTCAGTAGAATAATAATCCTTGTAGTGCTGTTATAATTCCCTACCAGTAATGATAGCAAAGTAGCCATGTGCTGTTGGGTGGAAGCGTTTAGAAGTATTGCGTATATTGATTATATTGTAAATGGCTTGAACTCTACCATGATGATAGGGATTTATGAGAGAACAAGAATTGTTAGTTATTGTGTAAAAGTCTCTACTCTGCTCAAGGATTCTGGGAGATCTGCAGCAAAATAAGAATAAATGGAATAAAATTTGTTCTAGAGGTTGTTGTGAAAACATTATCTTTTTACTCACAAAATGCTCAAGGTTCTCAGCTGTCCTATTGAAAAAGACCAATCTGCAGTGATCCCATAATATATGGAAATGTTCTAAACTTATTTCTGGTTATTTTTTAAGAGAAAAGAAGAAATTCAGTGCTATATCAGCTGTGCCAAAACGAACCCTATACTTAAGGATGCACAGGATATCTCACCCAGGTCACTGAGTCTTGTGGCCTGCTAATGCAGACATAAAAATCACTCATAAGCCCACCCCAGCCACGAGAAGAGCCCTGTCCTGGTGAGTATGGATGGGTCCCACCACACCATGAGTTCTGCTGGAACGCATCAAGAGGACGAGGTGCTGAGAAATGGGGATGCTTCCACGACTCTCACAAGCATGATGCAGTGGTTAAAGATTTTGATCTATGTTAACAAATGGAAAGAAGTACATCTCTCTGACTTTTATCCTGCAAGGCTTTCCTCAATTTTGCTCTGGCTCAGACCCTCCAGTCTCACCAAGCCAGTGCTGTAGCATATTTTTCTGATACTTTCTAGAATGACTCATCTATTTCCATGCAAAGAGCCAACTGAAATTTCTGAAGCAGGAACATTCTTGTCCAAAGAACATGGCTATATTTCCCATCTGTTTTGGAAGAGGTTGACAAATATTCATCAGATGATAACCTATCTTCACTACTTACGTGAAACGTACTCAGCCCAATTACCTAAAGTGAAACTCCCTGTTTTTCATTATTTATTCTCTAGCACATCTTCTCCTCTAAGAGAATTTCTTGTAGTGCTGAACACTTGAGAAAACTGGAAAAAGCTGGATATAAAAATGAGGAAGCCACCTCTGGCAGGTATTATAGGTGGTGTTTTTCTGTTTGGTTTTTTTTTTGCTACACAGCATGAGTGACCACTTCGGCAGTTTAGGAGTTGTACTTCAATTTTCTTTGGTCCTTTCATCATGAAAGTTGACAGGGATAATCTTAGCAAAACTACGATAGTGTTCAGATCACATTGATATTTGTTTGTCCAGCTCTGTGAAACACCTCACATGATGCTTTTTAGCACCTTTAACAGCATAACTGCAAGACTAAAAAAGCCATATAAATTACCTGAACAGCTGGTACAGACCAACCAATGTAAACGAGAGAAAATTAACACAGTGCAGGACTTCCTATACACAGTACAATATACCCAGTACAAAACATCCTAGAGAATCATGGTTAAAAGACTGCACCAGATAGATGGTCACTGATATACAGTGGCCTTTCATTGATAGTGTATGACATCATATACAATAACAAAGGCAAAAACAGTTTGAAATTTTATCTAGCATTACATTTTTCTTTGCACCGACACCTTTGAGGAAGCAACCTATAGTGATACAAAAGCAACCATATTAACCACTTCTTGCCTCTGGCATTCGGACTGGCAATAACTGTCCCTTTTTATTAATACTGTTTTTATCTAGAGCTGTAATGACCATCCTACATAGGTGAAATGAAAGACATTTATTTCATGCCTAACACCTTACTGGAAGAAAAAATCAATGTATTGCACTAATTTGCTGAATAACTTTTTGCTGTTGAGGATAAACAGCCCTTGAGGGCCTGCCACTTCACCTGGCATGCTCAGAAACTAACTGCAAATTACTGTGCCAGAGAGGTGGATCCTTACAATGAGCATGCTGCGGTCTGCAGCTCTCTGCACTAACATGACCAGCAATGATGACATCAGTTATGGAGAAGTTTCTTCAGGAAAATCTATGAAAATAAACTATGGGACAGCATTTGCCTGCCCAAACAGGCTGACAAACATTAGGCTTGCCTGGGTAAGTTCACTCTGTTGAGATGCCAGCTGAGATGTCTTCTCTAGGCACCAGCAGCAATTAATTTAAGAGTACTTAAAGAAACAACTCTTACCACTCACTCCTCCGTAAAGGTACAGAGATATTTACTGGACATTTTCATACCAAGATTCGTATTCAAAACTTGTAAAGAAAAAAAAGAAAACGACTCTTCTTCCCTTAGTTAGGGATCTACGGTAGAAGACAACAGTTTCTTATTGGAAACGAGGATATGTCTATACTGCAGGTACCATGCAGTGCTATCAGAATATCCTAGATCACTTGCTCAGACAACTGCCAGCAGCAGAGATTTCACACAGTAAGAAATGCTGCTGGTACATTTGAATGTGTTATTAATTTCTCACAGCTCAAAGCTATGTTCATGAATAGGGTGAGGATTTGGGAGAGACAGACCTGAAGAGCAGTGCCCTGATTGCTTTCTTGGCCTAGACTCATCACACCCCAAGCATGGCTCACGGTGTTTCTTTGTACAAAGCACAGGTTGTCACCACAGCAATCCATCCAATAGCAAAGTTTTCAGCCTGTTGGAAAACAGCAGAAAGATTTCATTATTCAGCCAGATCAGTCTCAACAGAATTTTATTAACACTTGGATTTTGACTTCTGATACATTGTCAGGTGACATTTGCACATAGGTCTCTAATTCAGCTGCAGGAAGGAGCCAGTTCCTTTTGGCACTTGTGACTCTCCAAGAATACATATGCTCTTCCTTCTCTGTTTGGACACAGATTGCCCACGCACCTAGCTCTGGATCTCAGAAAGGTGTCCTTCAAGTCTTGTGCTACAGATGTTTTCTACCTTATCTATAACTTGCATCATTGTTATCTTCTTTAACTTTGTTTAGTAATTTTGGATCACAGATCAAAAATGAGCCAACAATACGATATTGCTATGAAAGAACCAAATACCATACTGGGATGAAATTATATGCATGTAGCACAGAAGATACAAAACTGTTGTGTTCCTCTGATTAACACTGACAAAGCCCCCAGCTGAACACAATATCCAGCTTCAGGGGTAATACCCGAGAAAAGAAGTTGAGTAACTGGAGAATAGAAATAATAATCACAGAAGTATCTAAAGGGCTGGAAAGCATGAAGGGTTACCTAAGTTAAAGATGAAATTACCTAATAGCCTGAAATATGTAAAAAGTTGTTGCAATGAGAAGGTGAACAATCTGTTCTCCATGTTTATAGTAGATGGAGCAAGAAATAATGATATGTAAATTGCAGCAACAGAGAGAAAGATTAGACATCAGAAAATCTTACTAAATTTATTGGCATACAGGTGATCCTGCCTCAAGGTAAGCAGAAGAGCTATTAACCTTCCGATTCTCCTCTGAAGGAACTACTTCTACGTTATGCAAGTATACCGCTGCACAAAAAGAGAGACTCAGCATCATTTCCTTCAGAGAGCTGAAGATCTTGAGCCTCGGGTGGTAGCAACAATGTTGAATGCCTCTTTCAACGAATTCAGCTCCTTGGAGAAGCAGGTGCCCTGGTCAGGTATAGCACATCATACACAATCCACATTGCCACCATCACACATACACACACCTCATGACAAGGAAAACAAGACAAAGTATCACAGAGATCAGTTATTTAGAAGGATGGCGGGGGGGGAGCAAACAAACAAAAAACAGTGTTTTTCAGAACTACTTGTGCTTAACATAGCATGTCACTCATATCATCTTATATCAAGAAATATAAAGTGGTTTGCTTTTATTTACCCTCAGTCATTCCCTTATCTCTTTTTTGTTAAGTAAATTCTTCCAATTATTACGGGTAACTGTAGACAACATTTGGCCAGAATAAATACACTTTCAGTAAATTATGTTATTTTTCATCTATATTTTGGATTAAACACATACAAACAAGAAAACCTACAGTAAAGCTCAAGATGATTGCAAAAAAAAAAAAAAAAAAAAAAATTACTACTGCTATAATGTTCATCTGTATAGCAAATAGTTATTGGAAGCCAAACAAACACATGCAATAAAGTCACAGTGTTGTGGAACCGTGGAAGCCAAAACAAAATTCTTCCTGAAAATACCAGGTGCCAAAACATTTGGGTTTGCATACTCTCTTCTAAAACCTGTTTTCAGTTCACAGCTACTCAGTGAAACCAGGACTTAAGTCTTACTGACCTGTGTGTTAGCCTCTCAAGAGGGTGAATTCAGATGATGCAAAGGATGTATGAAACCTTTTTACTTTAGCCATGTGTTACTAATGCTAAATAGGAAATTTCACTATGGAAATTCCTCTCTTCCCACTAAATCTCATTTCTCCTTAATACAAGGCCAAATCCAGTTCTGTACTTCAATCAGGACCAGTTTCCACAATATGCTGGCTTAAAAGGAAAGGTTTACTCAAATGAGTTATAGCTCAGACTTCTAGAAATGAGTAACCAAATTAAAATATTATCAAGTAAATTTTAATCAAGTTTGTATACCAGACAGGTTTTAAGTTCATTGTTATATAATATTTAAAAGCAAGCTTATTGCCCCAGGGCTTACAATGAGCTTTTCCACTCTTGTTGCACTGGATGTTTCAGTGGGATTTGACATGGCTGAAATGAGGCTGAAAACGAAGGTCCGGTGAGAAGTTCACAAGGGACTGGGAATCAAGGTGGGAGTTAAGTACGTATGCTGGGAAATAATAATAGTACAAGATATACATTGACATGTAATGAGGAAAAATTATTTATAGATTACTCCACTCAAATGACACAGAAAAAATAAAAATGATGCTATGACATGGCAACAAAAGATTTTAAATAAATTATAGGTGTTTGTCTCTGATTGTTTCTTAGAATACTATAAAACACTGTACAAAAATCCATCTCCTTTTCTAATGTATATCTGTGCACACATATTTATTGCTATAACAACATGGAAAATTCACACCTACACATTTTGTTTGTTCTTTAATAGAGTGTAAATTTTCTTTAATAGACTGCAAATTTCTACTGTACAAATTGTTTATCTGCACGAAAAGGCAGCTAGGAAAGTGCAGATGAAACAAATCTCAGCCAGATATAGATGGAAGCAGGACAGCTCAATAAAATTAAGCTTATATTGCTTGTCTTTTCTTCATCTACAGAGTGTTAACTCACACTAAGCAAGTCAACCCATAATAACATCAACCAGGTACTACACCCATGCTGCAGATAGGGTGACTAACAGAGAAAAAGTAAAATGAGCTGCCTGTACCTGCAGAGAGTGTGCCAGAGACTGAATTCACAGGCAGAAATTTTTTTTGGCTCCTTGCCCAGTTTTGTCTGGCCATCAACACATGCATTTCTCTGTAAAACTGTGTAAACTAAGTCCTCCCAGCTTTGCTGCAGTAGCAAGTCCAGTCTCCTCAGCCTCTCACTTGTGGCCTGAACCCTCATAATTAAGATTCAAGAGGATGAAAGCAGCAAATGCTTGGGGTCACCGGGCAGCCCCATGCCAAATCCTTGTGCACTGAGAAGGAGAAAACTTTGGTCAGGCGGCCTGCTCATTAGCGAGCTTGGAGGGGCTGGGTACTGGGTGTGGGTCATGGCTTTTCGCAACATTCCGCTGCACCAGGGCAAGAAAACCTGGGAGGCAAGCTGCTGGTATTTTCTCTCACTTTGTGCATGCATTGTATCAGACTTGCATGCTCACACCCTCCAGGAACAACATCTGTCCCTGTCAGTTACTTCTGTAAACATGTTTCATGGTGTTTCAACTGGTTACGACCTGTTATTTTGAAGACCCACAGGCAAAACAGGATCTTCCTAATACCAGCTCTCTGTGTGTTTACACAGCAGGGAGAGTAAATACTGAATGCATATGCCAAAATAAATCTAATTATTGCCCTTGCCATTGTGAAAGATATTACTCAAAAGTGAGATCAATAGAAATGTGTTGCTAATGCATGATCAGACAATTTTACAATTGGGATAAGGATTTATGGAGAGCTACAGCAGTGAACAACAAATACAGGATCAGAAATATTAAATTATCTTTGTTATGTGGGAGGAAGGCTTGTTATTAAGGATTTTCTTTCTCTGAATGTTTGTGAGCAGTGTAGTGACTAACATTAAAATATCAAAATGACATCTAAACGCATGCGTTAGCACAAAGAGGCAGTGGTATAAGTATGATTGTTAGGATGTATGAGGATACTTAGAGGTTGACTGAGGCAGCAACACAGCTTTAAGGAATGAACTCAGTAAGAAATTCTGGCATTGAAAATGACACATTTTAAGTAATAACAAAATTTATGTCCAGACCAGGACAAAAAAAGGCTTGCCCCTTCTCATGAAACACCACATTTTGGGGCCAGTCTGATTATGAGATGACTGTGGTTTAACTTCCAAATCACTTAGCTATTTCAAAGGTAATATTGTACCTACTTTGCTTATCAAATGATAACACTCTCTTTGATGACATTTTGTGCTGAGGATTAAGACAAAGTGGATACAGTCTCCTGTGGCAATAGCAAAAATTAGTTTCCCTTCTCCTTCCTCACGTTCTGCGTGTAACCAGTAATCAGTCTTGTGGCATATAACAATTTAGAACAGTATTTTACAGAAATTTGATTAAAATGACACAGTTTGGGAGGAGGAGGAAGAGCAGAGCAAAATGAATTTGCAGTTGCTAGAGGAAAATGCATTAACCTTGGTGGTCTTTGTAGGAAGTTGCTTTTTCATGTATCCAGAAACTTCTTTTGATGTCTGGTGCATGCAACAGCTCTTTCCCCAGCTGCTACAAATGACGACCACCCTGAGAATGCAAAAGCTCCCACCCAGGGCACACACTGAGTTTTCAGAGTGTGAAACCAAGTGAGAGGAGGCAAGAAAGGAGAGAAGATGAGAAAAGGGAGGAGCACAGAGAGGAAGCTTGTTAGACACACACCTCATCTCAATATGGAGTTAAGACATGCCTGAGGCTTTCAGCCAGAGTAGAAACTTGAGAAATGTTCCAATGTTGAGTAAGACAGACTATTTTTGTTTAACTGAACAGCAAATCCCCAGCTAAGCTCTTCAGTGACATTCACCATATTAACATCTGAACACTTCAAAAAAATGTAATGCATTTCAATCTTCCTCCATACCTCTTCATTAGTCAATGGCTGGGTTGAATGAAACAACAATGTAAGTCACTACTGACAGCATACAGTTATAAAAATTATGCCGAGAGAGAGATGGGGCAGGAAGGAGAAGAGCATGTCCCATGCGCAATGGTGGAGATGGAGCCAGAAGATCCCCTCCTGCAAGCTTGCCCCATGCTTTGGCAAACACCATCTCCTGTCACTCTCTGAGCAATTTTTGCAGTTCTGGCTCAGGGCTAAGGCACAGATTCAGGTGAGATGCCCAAGCCTCTAGGGAGGGCAGAGAACTGCTGCCCTAAAGGGAGATGGCCACCTATGCAGGGAGAAAGGGAAAGCAAGGAGAAAAGGCTAAAGGGCAAAAGGCAGCTGTGCTAGAGCTGGACAAGTTGTTACCACCAGGAGGAGCCCCAGGCCCCTAGAAAAAGCAGCACCCATGTCCCTCCTGCTTTTTCGTAAAAGAATTGGGAAAAGGAGAGGAAAATTATTTCTTAGAAAGAAAACATCACATGTCAAAGAAGGCAAAAGGTACTCTGCAGAATTTCTATTGTTTTTACTTTTTCACATTTTCTCACTGGTTGTCTTAGCCAATAGTTCATTTTTGCTTCCATTTGCGCCACCAAACCACACTTTTTGAAGTATATTGGAGAGCTCTCACCCTTTAGAGAAGCTAGGACTACAGATGTAGTAAGAAGAGAAGATTTTCCTCTCAAACCATTGCCTGGTTCCTTTCTTATACCCTTTTCAAACCACACATCTCTCTCTCCATCAATTCCCCTTTTCCAAAAAGTAGTTAACATCTCTAGTCACCACGGAGCAACAGCATGGGTAATACTGGAGACCACTGCAGAGGCAGTGCGGAAACCCAGTTAAATCAAAGCACTGGTGCTGCATATGAGAAATAGTTTTCTAGAAGATACTTCTGATCTCAGTTAAAACAAAACAAAACAAAATGAAACAAAAACATAAACAAGGCAGTCCAGTTAAATTATTTACAAATCATATTTAGGTCAAACAGTTTTATGCTTCGGCCAAAACTTAAAAAATGGAGGGGGTCTCTCTTTTTTTTTTTTAACACTCTGAACTTTAAAGCTTTGATTTGAGGGAAATAAAATATATATCTAAAACTCAGAAATAAGGGAATACATATCCACTGTATTCATAACCCATATTCAAAGTAATCAGAAAAGTCATGGAAGATGTGATACAGGCTGTTACGTACAGAGGTACAACCCCTGACTCGATAAAATCAGAACACTAGCTCTTACTGGCCAAGTTTGGTTTTGGTTGTTGTATTATTTACACTACAGCCAGGTTGCCCAAATACATTCCACTTATTGGTACAACAAAAAAAGCCTTACAAAAAGCACCATACAGCAGGAAGGGATGCCAGTCACAGCAGCATTGAGACCAGTCCTGCTGCTCCTTCACACACATCAGAAATCCTCCACACAATGCAAGGCTGCAACCCTCTATTTATTAAACACAAAAGTAACAAGGCAGGCCCTACATCACATTACAGAGCGTCACCATGCTGCTGGAGAGCCACATGGACACACAGTTTTGTGATTTCGAACACACACTGAAAGTTTGGTTTGTCTGCCAGTCTGCTACCTTCTTTAAACAAGTGCCACAAAACCTGTTGGTCACCACCTTCCAATTTACTTCTTATGAAACAGTCGTTTATATCTGCCATGAATGCACTTTTTGCCCATATAGAACTGTGTTGTGTATGGCTACACACCTTTCTGGCTGGCAGAGACTTTAAGTGTCACAAAGACAAAAGGGAATAAGCTTTCTTCTCCTGCTAAGGTAGCAACCTTTTAATGCAAATACCCAGGCTTTACCTGTGAATGCAACTTAGTAGGAGAAAACAAATAAAGAAAGTAAGAATTCGCTCCCTTTGTTCTTCTTCCTCTAGATGCCCTTTCAGAAGTACTTGAGAGAGGTTTAACCTTTTGTGAACTGAGTTACTGGGGGAAAAACAACTACAACAACAACAAAAAAAAAAAACACCTTTTTAACAGTTAAGCAGTTAAGTGACTGAACTTACACATTTCACTTGCAGATATATGTCCTCAGTTTTGATAATAAAGCTGCTACTGTACTCACATCTGCTGCTGGAAGGCTAGCCAAATTCTGGAGAAACTGCAGTAAATATAAGAAAGTTCAGAGGATCCAGAAAGTGCAAAGAATAATAGCACTGGGGAAAGACACTTGTAAATTTGTTTTAGGAAACCAGAAAAAAAAATATTTCTGTTGTGCAAGAAACTTTTTTGTAAAACAAAAGAGGAAGAGGTTTTGTAACAAACTGTACTGTGGTATAACCCACCCTTACACTTTACTGGGCTATCAAAGAAGTCCTTAGGCCAGTGCCAATATGAGAAGATATGCAGTTTCCTGTGTCCCTCAGCAGAAGTGTGTACAAAAAGATGGACAGAACTTATGGTTCTTTCTGCGCAGCTAAGCAGAAACTTTGACATTATATTAGGGTTTAATGGAAAACCAGAAATGACTGGATTCATCTTTTCTTATGCCATGTCTCAGTTTCTGTCAGTCACATTTTTACACCAGCACATCTGCTTCTCCATTCGAAGATGCCCGGCTATGCTAGATCATTGTCTGCTTTGGTACATTATGCCATAGTTCTACAGGGGAACTACAGTACAAGATACCTTTAAAAATACATGCTGTAAATGTGTTAAATAGCAAAATCTGAAAGTTTAATTTTATTTTCAGAGGTCTTATTTCAAATTATAGTCACTCATAATTTCCTTCTTCAGTGTGCAGTTCACTTTCCACACCTAGCCTTGTCTTGACAAGGCTTTTTAGTCCATATGCATTATGCAAGCCCCTGTACATAGAAATTTTGGAGTTGTGCGTTACATATTCCTGAAGAAAAGTGTACATGTATTCAAAGCCTCTACCACAAGTATTTGCATTCATGGAGGTGCACACACAGAATTGTTAGTTTATTTTACATCAGTATTCAGATACACTTCTACCTGTAAAAATAAGTTGATGTTCTGATTATTTCCATCTTTGTGACCACCCTGACATTTTTAACTTACCAGAAAGTCTCTTTGACATGGGATCCATGCTCCCTCCTCCTGTCCTACTACTGCATCACCCTGCCTTCCAACTCTGTTACATATTACTTTTTTCAGTCCTCATGTATTCAAATCAGACTGATAGCATAGAGAAGAATGTGGTTCATGCTATATGATACGATATAAGTAGGATATTCTGCAATATATAAAGGATGTAAAGTGTCCAGAGGAGGTCAACAAGGCTGGTAACAGTGCTGGAAGGCACGTATTATGAGGAGAGCCTGAGAACACTGGGCTGCCCAGCATGGAGAAAAAAGGCCAGGAGGCGACCTCACAGCTCCCTGCAGCTCGCTGAGGAGGGGAATCAGAGGGAGGGGCCGGGCTGTGCTCCTAGCCACCGATGGCGGGACGGGACCAGCACAAAGTGCACCAGGAGAGGGTCAGATGGGCACTGGGAAACACTTATTTACCATGAAGGTGGTCAGACACTGGAAAAGACTTCCTAGAAAGGTGGTTGATGTACCGTGCCTGCCAGTGTTCAGGAAGCATTTGGACAACGACCTCAATAACAACCTTTAATTTTTGGTAAGTTCTGAAGTGATCATGCTTTTGGACCGGACAATCTTTGTAGGTTCCTTCCAACTGAACTATTGTATCCTAAAAACATCAGTGTTACTTTCACTGGCAGAGAGAAGTAATACAATGAAATCTGGGCAGTCTGGGCTGATTTCATCTCAGCTATTTCTCATTACTAAAACTAGGCAGACTACAGCATTTCTCAGGTCTCTGCAGAGCCAACAGACATTAGGCCAATTCACTCTATTTTAGAGCATCAATTCCTCTTGTCTTTACTGTTTTTCAGTCACCTGGTGGGCACTGATCCATTCTGAATACGGTTCCTATTCTTCTGCACGTCTAGGCATTGCAGTGGGGCTGGTCACTTTTACTGGGTCACAGAATCACAGAATCACAGAATGTTAGAGATTGGA
>VXAV01010943.1:388739-399465 GCA_013399715.1 Alectura lathami | reverse complement strand
GAGACGAAAAAAAACCCCACAAAACCAAAAAAAAAAAAAAAAAAAAAAAAAAAAAGATTAAATCCTGAAAGCAAGCAATATCCATAAATACGTCAGTTCAGCAGTCCTGTTGAAAGTAAGGAAGCTGAACTAAGACTATTGGAACAGTCTGCAAATGTAATTAGTAGATATCAGATCCACAGCTTATTCTAGACTTGTGGTACAATAATATACCCCGTTTCATCATTCCATAGCTTTCATTTCTATGCAGTAATAAAATAAAACTGATCTGGACTGATGAAGCACAAGATGGTCTATTATCTTTACTCTTAGCAGCCCTGCAGAGGGGTCAGGTAGGGCTATCCAAAATACCTTCTGATTGCTAACCTTTATCAGCTTTGACACAGACTTTCAGGAAAGTGTGTCATTGAGGACCAGATCATCAATAACTTCATTTAGCAGAAGAATATCAGCTGTAGATATACCATAATGAGAGGACTCTTGGTTAACAGTGTGAACCGAATAAGATTCTTATTCATCTTCTTCTAACCTTCTCCCACAAGTTCTAACCAAGTGTTTATAGAAGGCACATTTCTTTCTAAGATGTTTTCATTTTTTCTCAACCCATTAATCTGCTATCATGTGAGGGAATGTGTTGGTTTCCAGCATTGTAAATATTTGGAACAGGGCTGAAAACACTAGTCTTACATTGATGTAACCCCTAACTAGGAAAACTGTTCCAGCGAGGGAGAATCAGGAAACCAAAGAGATATAGCTTTCACTAATTGTTGTAACTAGAATATAATTGTGAACCTTTAGGAATCTTAGGATGAAAAGGACATGAAATGTCCTCTCCCATTCTACGCTTGATTTATGTATCACTTACATCTATGGAGCCTTAATGTAATGGGGAATATGCAAAAATGTTATTAGTGTCCTTATTTTATAAATCCCAAAATTTTATTAGTCCTTAACTCGGACACAGCAGAACAATGAAGACCAAATAGTATGATTTTCACGCATGTCAGATTTCAAGTCAATCTCCGAAAAATCTGGTTGGATAACCACAGTTACTAAGGTACCAGTGAGGTGCTCAAGCATTTGTCTAACTGGAAAGATGCAAGCAGTAGTGCTGATGTTGAGCAGACCTGCATTATATCAGTGTCTATCAGTGTATATCAGTTTTGAAATTCTTGTATAAAATAATCTGTGGGGATCTGGGATTCTAGGTGGCATCAAGTGCTTTGAGAATGCTTTTTGTGCTTGAATTAAGATGTGGGTGCCTGAGTTATATTTGTGGAAATGGCCCAATTTCAAGTACTTTGCTGAGTCAGGCCTTAATTAATTGAACTACTGGGAAGTGTAAATGCATTAAGGGTTAATGTTACAGCAACTTCTATCAATGATCCAAGACAATTCCACTTAGTTACAAACCATTATTAAAAGGATGAAAAACAGCTGTAAATATGCAGACACATATAACAATGTTATTTAACATGTGACCCAGCAGCTTACGTTATCTAGTGCAGATGTTTTCAATTGAAAGAAGCTCATAAAACTTGCCATCTCCTGGCACAACTGGTAGAATGTTATTTCTGCTAGAAAAATAAATTCTGTGCTGCACAGACATTTCATCTGTCACAGGCATGATCCATAAAACTGGAAAACTTTTCTCTGCTGAAGACTTGCTGAGATGAAAAGAAATGAGAACAAAATGCATTTTTCACCTTCATCTTTTATTTCTAAATGTCTCTGACATATTAACATATACAGGTGTTCAGTTTCTTTATATAGTAAGAGATCAAATAGTGTGAAATTAGTTGCAACTGGTTTTAAACAAAATTTCCTCTGAAAAAAAAAATTATATGAATATAAATACTAAAGCTCCGTTTCCCATCTATGTGAACTGACTTACTACAAAATTAGTATAAAAATATATAAAAAACAGATGATTAATTACATGACTATTAACAAAATAAACATTGTACTTTTTCATGTGCTTAAAGAGTTTTACGTCCGGTGTCTTGGAGAGACTCCAGCATTTACCCTGACTGTATTTCTCTTATAGTTTCAAATGAATAAAAAGTCATTCTTTCTCTCTATCTGCCTGTTCCATAGCCTGCACCATAGAATGTATCTCATGTAGAAGTGGTTACATGTCTGAGTGGTTAAATTTAAATGTAAGGGTTTTGCAACAAAGTAGTTTTCACAGCATCTTGGCATCATTTTAAAATAAAAGTAGTGTTTAAATTTTGAAGAGTAATTTTAAGTAGAAATTATACTATTTAATTGAAAAGGCCACATATTTCAGTAGACAATTGTCTTACTACAGAGTAGTGATAGTGAGTTATTTAAATATAACACTTGTTAAATATCAGATATCCATGCTCATAATTATTTTATTTTATCCCACTGGAGCAATAAGCAGCCGTGTTACAATACAGCCAGCTCCTCTTCAGTAATAAAGTTGCTTCAGTAAGCCAACTGTCGGATTCCTGGATTTGTCCAGATTTACATCAGATGTCTGGGAGAACAGGAAATAATCATGTAAGCATAATATTGGAACTGATAAACTTTTCGCAGAAAAATAAGACATAAATCTAAACTTCCTTTTTAGCCCTTTCTGCATCTTACAAAGTCCGCATGCATAAGAAATAATGGCCCACCCTTCTCCCAGTGGGATTTAATGGTAAATTCTACCTTAGAAGAACAAAAGATGAGTTGTGATTTATTTGTGTGGAAAAGAGTTACTATCCCTTCTGTCTACATTTGATTTGTAGAAGACTTTTGTTCTTTTACAAGACCAAAAGGTACCACTTTTGGTACCTTGAAGATGATATTTGCCTTCAATACAAAGAAGTATTTTCTCCCAACTTTTATTTAAATTACCAAATAATAATAAAAAAAAGAGCAAGATTCTAACTAAAGAGTACAATTCTTTGAAGCAGAAGTCATTTTTTCTCTTCATGTGTAGCAGTTAGCTGAACATATGCGTTATGCTATATGCATAGTAAAATCAGTGTAATAGTAATACTTGTGTATTACTAATACACTAATTAATACAGTGTAATAGTAATACAAGAAAATACTTGTAATACATAGATAGAGTTCATAAGAAAATGTTTTTGTGTCTTTGAATTAGAATTAGTCCTCTCTTGTTTTTCATACTCTGCTCCATAACACAGTTGGAAGGAAGAGATAAATGTGAGCAGGTGAAAAATTAAGTGGTTGAATTTAACCAGGTGCTTCATATTCTCTTGTTACCCTCATACTGTTTTCTTCCTGCAGTGCCACAGAATCAGGTGTGGAGTATTAGTACACCTTGACTTTTTCCTTGTGAGTTTTGCCTAAGAGTTGCATGATCTTGTAGCTTATTTATAGCTCTGGACTCAATTGACGAGGTAAGGAAATCTATATGTTACAATTATTTACTTTGGTCTGGGACTGTGGGTAGAAAATCTCTGAACTCCAGTCTAAGTGTACTTTTAATATGAACGGCCCAAAATATAAATAAAAATGTAAAATTTGTTTAAAGCATCATAGAATCATTAAAGTTGGAAAAGACTTCTTAGATCAGGAAGGAAGGATGCAAAGAATAGTGGGAACAACTTTTAGAAAACTCAAAGTCAAGAGTAAAAGGTAAAAAATAGAAGTTAGAACAGAATTTTTAATGTCTCAACAGATACCTGTATGTGTGTAAGGCAAGGAATCTGTGTGCCAAGGTGTAGTGTGATATGGAAAGATGTGAAATTACTTTAAACAATCTAGCTCAGGTACCATTTAGACTGTACAGTTTAGACCCCATATCATGGAGTTTGGCATGGGATAATCTACCCCACTAAAAAATTGTGTTAGTTGTGGCTTGAATGGTGTATTTCTACACTACCCTTCAGTGCAGGCATAAGAAGTATAACGTTATGATTTGGTTATGAGGCCTTGATTTGTACAAATTACATTTCATTTCATGCATATATTCTCTTGCTGGCATTGATGACCCCAGTTTAAATTACTACACTGGAATAGTAGCATGAAAATTTCAGATCTCACCCTGATCCTTCCCACCTTATCTGTTTTATCTGCACGGTAATTTAGTTAGCTATCACTAAGGGAAATGTTGAGCCAGCTTTAATAAGACTTTGAAAACCTCAGATTGCACTTTATTTGCCTACCTTTGGAAGTTATCAATTAGATCTTGGTCCAGATTGGCAGAAAACTGCATATTAAAGATCTGGTGGCATTATCCTTGGGTTTTGGAAGAACTGAGACAAGTTCTGGCTGAAATTTTTTTGTGAGGTTTAGAAGTATGAAAGATGTGGGGGCTTGCAGGCAAAAACTACTTAGAGGGTTATTTGCATTTCTTGTACAATATGGCTCATTTATCTAAGCCAGTGCTATAGCTCCCTGCTTCAGGTCAGGGATAGATACTAAATAGAAGTCTTAGTACCCTTATACACATCCATGCTCCATGAATATGAGTGAGCAAGGACTGCAGATAAGCTTGTAAATTCTCATAGCTCTGTATCCTTTATTGTGCTTACCTCTAAGTCTGTGGTAATAATTTAGATTTGATGCACCCTTCGGTTGCAAAAAAGAAATTGCCGTTTGGGTGAAACAACACAAACCTAGAAGCAGCTACAAAAATAAGTCTCTGATTGTTTACTTGAGGTTAGGGGTTAAAGCCAAGGATACCTAGTTCTGGAGTTTTCTGATCTAGTATTTCATTTGGCTGGGCAATGGCCCTTGTCAATGGATATAGATCCACATTCAAGCTTTCCTGAACTAAAGAGAAAGCATAAATGAAAAAGATGCTTCTGGGATAAGCTGAGGGTGATGAATGCTCACCATTCCTCCATTGCACAAGAAAGGGGAGGTTTGTGGTGAAAGTACTGCTCAAAGGAGCCAAGGCTCAATCCTCTATTCCTAACGGTACTAGTGACCTTTGTATGTGTTGATTTTGAAGGAGAAACTTAATGTGTGTGGTTCCCTTTCTTTGAAGTAGGAGCGATGTAGCTTTTCCTAACTGATAGGGCAGTTTGGATGATTGTGTTGGATGCTGAGATGCCACAGTAATGTGGCACTTCAGAGAAATCATTGCAAATAACTTAAAGCCTGAAGATGCATTATTCTTAACTGAGAATTAGCTGTTATTTAAAAAAAAAAAAAAAAAAAAATTAGGGCTTATCAGTTCAATGCTGTGTAAAAATTATCTACCTTACCCCTGCTAGAGGCATATTCAGAAGATATTTTTCATAAGGTATTTGCAATATTATCCACTGAAGAGCAAAGCTGCTCCTCTCTGGCAGGCATGAGTAGTCAAGGATATCACACAAATGTCTCTCCTCTCCTCGCTACCTTCTTTGAGATGCAACATTTTGTCGAGGGTGTGTCAAGAGCATTTGGTCATTTGCAGTTTCCCAGATCAAATGGGCTTCCAGTGATGCATTGACTACAACCCTTTGGCTGCGACCCTCCAGCCAGTTCTTTATCCAGCAAACAGGCCGCCCATCAAATCCGTATCTCTCCAGTTTAGAGAAAAGGATATGGTGCGGGACCGTGTCAAAGGCCTTGCACAAGTCCAGGTAGATGACATCCGTTGCCCTCCCTCGCTCCACGGATACCGTCACTCCACCATAGAAGGCCACCAGATTGGTCAGGCACAACCTGCCCTTGGTGAAGCCGTGCTGGCTGTCTCGGATCACTTCCTCATCTCGCATGTGCCTTAGCATCTCTTCCAGGAGGATCCGCTCCATGTTTTTCCCAGGCACAGGTATGAGGTTCACCAGCCTGTAGTTTCCCGGGTCTTTCTTTCTCCCTTTCATAAAAATGGGAGTGATGTTTCCCTTTTTCTAGTCACTGTTCTTCAGGTATGTTTGCTTGGGGGAAGGGGGAATGTTAAAGGAGAATTTTTGGGGAAAGTATGGATGTTATAATGCTGTTGAAACCTAAAACTGATGTCTTCATTTTACTTACAGATGGAGTGTTTTTAAAAGCGAGAGCAGCACATCCTGTGTTTAGATATTGAGGGCTTGTGCTGGAGATGAGATCCAGCACTGTGCCTTTGTCCTATAGTTGCTTGGTCACCACAGCTTTGCTAGTGCACTGTCTAGTTGTGGAAAACCTTATTTGATATCCCTACTGCCACGTTTAATCTATCCTGTGGATCCATCCCAGATACAGATTTAATGGGTACAAAGTTGATACCCACCACTGTATTCAGAGATGAACAGGACTTTGTCTTACGTGGGTAGCAGGGGTAAGGACATTCTGCAGGAAGCTTATCTGCTTGGCAGGTGGGAAGTTGTCTGTCATGGTGTTATCCTTCTGGGACAGGGAAGGCATCTTGGTCCAGGCCACCAGCAGCTCAACAACACTTCTGTAATCATCAGTGGAGCATAAGACCTGCAGCTTAAAAGTGACAGAGGTGCCAGTTCTGCAAGGGCATTCTTTAAGTGGATTATGTAGAGCACTTCAGAGATTTCCTATTGAGAATACTCTTGTAGACCTTCCTCTTCTGACATGGAGGAAGACAAAAGAAGCAGAAGAGTTTGGCTTTTATTAGTTAGGAATATCCTTATATATTTGCTCATTTTCTGGACTTTTAACATGGATTCTCTGTGGTTTTGCTCTGGATTTTTTCAGTAACTTCAAGGACGTTTCAGGTGGTCTCCCTCAGAAAATATGCTATGTCTAAGTGAGTATAATGAGAGGATTATAACAACCTCTGTGCCTATACAGAGGTCTAGTAAGCTATTTCTCTTTACTCTTGACCTTTTTCTTTCTTTCTTTTTTATTTTTCTTTGGTTTGGTTATTGTTGTTTTGTTTTGATACCAGAGTATATTTTCCTTTTGGTATTTCCTATTACTCTACTCTCCCATTCACAACTTCTTTTGTTGTTAAATCATTAAATGACTATGAAGTGGGCAGAGGATTTTTCAGCCCTTTTGTTGCTATGGTGACCAGATGTGAAGGCCAGACAAGGAATAAAATTTGAACATTAGAAATAACATTGAATCATACTACTTTTACTTTTAGAGAAGTTTGCTCACAATTCACTTTTCTCCAATGACATTATTTTTATGCAAAAGAAAATGAACCTGTGGGGGTGGGGGGGGAAGAGGAGTAAAATAAAACATTGGTCTCCTTTACTGTACCTGTTTACTGAAATTTTTCCTTTGAGTACCGGTTTGGGACCATGTTTATACTCAGTCTTATTTGGTCAGATTCCTGTGTCCCTTTTAGTTTAGTGTTTGGAGTGCTCTCAGTGCTCTGAGACCTGGGTATTGTACGGGGGAGTTGAAAAATACAGTCCTTGTCTTTGTCTTTCTCTGCATCTAAGCCCTTGGCTATATAACCAGCAATGTTTGCACTCATAAAAAAGGAGGTTTGAGGGAGGAAAGGTGTGGAGAGACGCGCTGTGAGCTGTTTCTCACTCCTTCAGTGCAAGGCACCCTTGCTTTCTAAGTGCTTTTTTACCCTACTCTGCTTACACCTAATGCAGAGACTTGGGGAGGGAAAGGAAGAGCCATGGAGTACCTTTCCACTTTAGCAGAGACTACACTGATTTAGGCCACGGGATGATTCAGACACGCCTAGAGAGGACTCTGCTCTTGGCCTCATCAACCCTAAAGACCCTTCATCCCATTTTAAAGGTCTGATTACTATCAGTATCATTGCAGACTGTATAGAATCAAATCTCCTCCCACATCCTTCTCCATAGCCTTTCCACAGATGAGATTTCTGTAAGTCTGAGATTCAAGACTTCAGTATGGTTATGTTTGTAAGGCTATGAGATAGTGCATCAAATCCAGCTTGAAGGTTCAGTGCCTTTGATGGTAAGCATACAAGGCTTTCACAGGTGACTAGGAGGGAGGTAACAACATTGTAGAACAATTTGTTTGTTCTCCCCAGCAATCCCTCATTTTAGTTTGTATTGCTTTTTTCCTTATGTGTTGAGTTATTATAAGAGGTTAAATGGTTTAATGATGGTAAACAATATAAAGACCCATTAGCTTTTATATACTTGAATCATGGTTTAAGCAGTTCAGAAATGCAGGCTTTAATTCCAGAAGAATAGTTTATTTAACACTTGTAATCAAAAGTAATGATTTAGGTAATCTTGAGAATAAAGCATCTGGATGTTGTTGGGTTTTATGTATTTTAGATTTTTTTTTTGTTTTGTTTTCTAATATCAAAGTGTGAGTAGCTATATCATCCTCTCCATTATTTGTAACTGCTAGATATTAATCTTACACACTCTGGTTAGAAATGGATGCATGGACAAATGTTTTGGTAGAAGACATGAAAAGATTAGGTCTTAGAGATTAAATGGAAATACACATGCCAATTTGGTACTGGATTATTTTTCCATTCACTGGGTTTGGATGACGTCTTTGTCAACAACATATTGTTGGAATAGTCATGATGGGAACAAAATTAGCTGTTTACTCTTTCCAGCATGAGGAATTGACATGTTGAGTATCACCCAAGGGAGAGAGATAGTTTTTAAGGTTTAGGAACTGGCAGTTAATTTATTTTTTGTAGTATCTAATTGACAGGAGTGAGGGATCACAATATTTCTCCACCCATGAAAACCTTACTTTTCCTTTTGTGGTCCTGATTCCCTAGCCAACAAAATACTGGAAAACACTGAAGTTAAGGCTGGAGTTTTCAGACATGTTTTAATGTGTTATTCATGCTAGATTGAAAATGACCAGACTCTGCCCAGCTGCAATGTTGAACTCCAAGCAGTAGGCATAATTTACCTCAACCAGGAAGACATTCTCAAATGACTGGTCTTGGACAGATGTTATCTGCCTAACTTCCACCATTCTAGGAGGTACCAATGCTTCCTTTGGGATGTCAAACAATGGGAGCAAATCCTGTCTGCATTGGTTCCATAACTCCAGACTTTCCACACCAAATTTTAATTTCCTGGGCTGCAATTGTAATTATTTTTTGTCATTCTAACTTTTGGAATGGAAGGATTGTACTTTAATGGGAGACTTTACTTTAGCTGATGCTTTGCTTTGTGTCTTCCAACAGAGTCTGATTTCTCTGTGAGTTGTAGTATTGGCTGACTGGGACAGCTACGGCTAGGTTCATCAGGAGTTTAGTTTTTACTTTGTTTGTTTGTGCTTTTTTATTATTATTATTTTAATTAGTGAGTTCAAAGACAAAAAGGATTGCCTCCTGTCTTGCATTAATACCTAAAATCCTCAGTGGGTATTATTTTAGTTAATGTGATTTGCCTAAAATGTGGGTGAGTTTAAATTGGGCTGTGTATATCTGTGCTTCTGAATCGTTTCCTCATGGCTGCAGTATTAATTGCAGCTGCCATGTAAGTTACCAAAAGCATTTCTAATATACTCTAGTGAACCACTTTTGTGGCTGTGCGGAACTTTGAAATAGTTCCACTCTTATTTCTGGAGGAAAAGAGCAGTCTCGTAAAAGAGATGGGCTCAAGTACTCTAGCCATTTCTTTCACGTACTTGAGAATTTATTTTGTTCTGTGTATTGCTGTTTAACATGCAGTAGTATTTTCCTTGCCTACAGTTTTCTCTTGTTTTCTTTCCATGGATTTATATTGATTCATGTGAAGTCTGACTATGTGAGTGTAGGAGTAAAACTATTGCATAACAGCCTGATCTGCTGCAATGACTACACTGGTATTGCAGTGGTCTGGATCCCAATAGCTGCTATTGAAAATGTGGTTGCCTTGCAGACTGTCATACTCTGTGTGTACAGATGGATGTCTGATGTTCAGTCTCATCTGTTTTCACCTTGCATAGCCAAATATGTGCATCCATTAAAACAGACACTACCTGGTGGATGCAGAAGGTCATGTGTCTCTGAACTGTGCAGAATTCATAACATTCCTCAAAGTTGTGGAGCCCTCTGTCTAGGAATTACCTATCCATCTGTTTAATGCTCTCTAACACACTGGTGATTTTAATGATTAAGAATGGGAATTAGAAACTTCTCCTTTTCCTCTGCCTTTCACTGGAGGATCATCTTGAGCTGGAGTCTGCTAAAGAAATTTGGTGGTATGTTGCCACGGGGCCTGACATGCTGGATTTCAAAGAGCCACATCGCTCTACTTCTTTATTGCCTTTCTTTTTACAGGTCAAGACAGCTAAAGAACACTGCCTGAAGTGACAGTGATGAATTATGTATTATTGCTGTTAGTGTGAAATGGAGTGGCTATAATGTAATATGTGAGCGTCTCAGAAACATGAGCTGATTCACCAATGACAGATGTGGTAATGAACGTGTGGAATTAAATAGCATCATGTGTAAGCAATCAGTGATTTGCAACAACAAAGCTTTATAATGTGAGTCCTTCTATTCTCTGTTGACTTGTCCCCTGGATAATTACCCTTTCTCACTTAAAAGTCTCGGGCCTGTTCATCTTTGTATAGCCTCTGTAAGCCCTGTGTTTTCCAGACTTGTACTTGGTACAAGTACTTGGTACTTGGTCTTTTTCAGCTGTCCTAAATATCTCTTACTTAGGAAAAGCCAATATTTTCTGGTGCATTGTCTCTCACCTGTATAAACCAGATACCCTTTTTCCTCTCTAAAGGCACAAGTTGGTAAGAACAGCATACATGTTTCAGAAAGCTTTTCAGGAAACTGCGGAGTGGGACACAGAGATACCTCGCTTTTGTCTTTGAAAGAAATGATGGTAAAGTGGATGTTAGATTGAAATAAGTATTGAGGACTGTTGAGGACTGAGAACTGTCTCTTGTT
>VXAV01010943.1:331077-342328 GCA_013399715.1 Alectura lathami | reverse complement strand
ATGGAGGGAAGTTGCCCCATCAGTACAAATATCCAATCTCTTCAGGCTTCCAGGGAAGACTTGGATTTTCAGAGTACTTTACTTGTTTTGGAAAGAATTCTACATTAGTTTGCATGTCACAGGGGAGAGTGGACTGATTTCCTCACTGTGTGACAGTAGACCTTTGGGACAGGGCTACAATGGGTCCATTGTCAGAACCTTTTAAGAGTAGCTGGCAAATCAGAAAGTGGAGAGACTCACCTTAAATTTGCAGGATCTGTTCTATCTCACGATCTCTTTAATGGCTTTTTCTATAAAATACTCGGATTTGCTTGTAGAAATCTTCTGTACCCAAATTTTCCATATAGGTAATTTCTTGAATAATTAAATTTTGCTTATTCAATAAGGGGTTATTTATTTTTCACAGTATCAAGGGATAAAAAAGTTCTACCAAATTTGATGATGTATCTACCCTGGCTAGATCAGCAGAACTGAAGTAAAATAAAATGTGAAGTCATTTCTGTTTCTATGCAAACTCGTAAATAGGGAGTGATCATACTTTAATGTCAGTGCAGTTTCACCAGCATAGAATCAAGCGGAGTTGAAATTAGGTCCAAAAAATTGTCTTTCTCATGCTGGCTTACATTCAGATCAACATGGAAGTCTTTGCTTTCTATTTGAACTGACATTACCATGAATGAAAACAGAATTAGGGCTGAAGTTTGTGTTCACTTCCACTAGTAGCCATGCAGTCTGGTTAGTTGGTGTTTATTTTTGGAGATGGACTAGGCCATATTTTAGGATTGTGTAAATCTGTGCACCTCTGTCTCCAGCTGAGCTGATCTGGTCCATAAGGTTTAACATAGCCAAAATAAGATCCCTAAACTATTTTCTAAATGGGGTATAAATGCACTGACAACTGGGAAACAAAACAAACCTAAAAAAACATATATACAAAGGACTGGAAAGCCCATGTAGCTTAAAGAGAGATGATTACTGGTTTATATGTAAATCTATGTACTTGTAAAACTTCAGGGAATCTTAATGCACTCTCTCTACTTTTCGTAATTCAATTTCAAAATACTGTCATGACATTTACTCAGGGTAAATGTCTTTCTCCACTAAAGCTGCATGTTTTGTATTAAACAATATTCAAATTAGATGCAAAAGTTGAAATAATATTGTAGGGTAATGGTTATTTTATCCACATTTTATATCCTAGCTATAAATTTTATATGTTAGATTATACAATTCCCAATAGATCTTGGTATAAGAGACCTCAATAAATCTCAAACCATTCAATACAGAGGAAATTTATTTGTTACTTGTGTCATGTTTTATTAGTGCCCTGCAGTTCAATTCTGACACTGGAGAGATCGCTCTCTTTGCCAACAAGTAAGGGAAAAAAAAATCTTTACATCTTTAATTTATTGTAACAATATTTTTATTATTTTTATACGGTGCATCTTAATTCTCAGATTCAGGTATTCCAGCATATTTGTCTGAACGTAGCTCTCCAAATTCTGTGACATTGTTATATTTTATGGCACTGATATAGGCTGCATAAATCAACAGCGTTTAAGTTGAGCATGCCTGGAGAAAATGGTATGTAAAAAAGGATTTTATTTTCCCACATTGGATGTAAAAGCCACACAGTGGTGAGATGGATGGATAAATAGATAGAAATTCCCTTTACTTTTCAATCTCTGGGTACCACATCTGTGTGGTACATTGTGCCAAATGCTACTACTGTTTCTGCTGCTGCTGTGTCTCAAAATTGCTTTGTAATTCATGAGCTATGCAGTCATCTCTAGCTCTTGGAATAAAAAGGTAGATTCAGTCTCTTGATATATATAATGGATATAAGAGTATTTATTTTCTTTCTCTCTCTATAATGGATGAATGGAAAAGAAATCTGGCTTCCAGCTTGTGAAAAAAGGCAATATTTCACCATTATGATATAAACAGAAGGCTACAGAGTAGGGCTGCAAGGACATAGCCACGAAATACAACATTTCCCAGTTTGAAGAAGGGTGTAGGAGAAAGAACCAAACTGTACTTACAGCCTTTTTAACCATGAGGATGGTGATGTATAATTTGAGTCAACCACAGGAAAGCAATTAAAAATGGGTCAGCAATTAATCCTGTTCTCCCTCCTGGTTTCTTCTCCCAGCCTTATGGTCCTAAGGCCAATTCAACCATTCAGTGTGCCTAAATTCCCAGCTACAGAGGTCTGCTGCACAAGGATTTGATCTCCATCGGAGCCAGGCTGTGCGCCAGTTTCATGAAATGTTCCTCTAAGGAATTGCTGCCCTTGTAATGAGACTTTCAGGTTCCTCCTAAGTTGTGCAGTCTGCTGGTTCTTTTTCTTCTTTCTCCTCCCTGTAAAGGCATCCCATGGTCTGAGTGCATGCACAGCAGCTGCAGACAACCGAGGCCTAAATCACCTGCTGCTCTGGCTTTCCCCATGTCCTTGGCCAAGCCCCTTCACCTCTTGGTAAGGTGGAGAAAATAATCCTTAAAAATAAAAAATAAAAGCTTGACTTTTAGAAGGATACATTTCCCTATTGGAAATCAGGAAGTCCTGATGGTTGCCCCACGTTGTTACCAGACTAGCTGTAGGTCAGAATATCAGTGTGTTTCTTGTTATGTCAAACTTCGATTGCTAGAGCCAACTGCAAAACTTTCTTCAAGAACAGATTTCCATTTTGACTAATCTAAAGTTAGTGCCCTGTCAGTTTTGCTGAGTGTCATTATTTCTAACAGGAATGTTTGAAGTTGTTTTTACAAATGTAAAACTTGACGTTTTACTTTACAGTTACTCAATGACTTTTCATTTTTTGAAACATGCTTTGAAATTGTATATTGAAAGTAACTACTACTGAGCCACCATTGAATTGGAAAGTTTTCAAAACTGCAGTTTGAAGGAAGAAAAATAAGGAAAATACTGAGTTCTTGTCCTTGTATAAAAAGGAAAAAAAATATAATCAGATCCCAGGTCAGAAAATCTTGTTCTACAAAACTCCTCACAGCTATCCTTTTTTTCTCCCATAATGGTTCTCTCTGTATCTATCGGTCTTTCTATTTCCAGCATGTGGTGTTTGTCTCGCTGGAAAGATGTCTGAAAAACCAGGATAATAGAACATGCTATGAATGTAATGTCACACAGCATGTGACAATGTTTTCGGTGCAGCTCTCTCTATCCATGGGAGAGAACCGGCCAGCCAAGTTATTTTCAAAGCTCTGCACGTCAAGTCAAATGCTGGGACATATCAGGCATGTCGCAAGCCCTTGCGTCTGCCACCGAGGGCACCTGCAGGACTGGGCCCAAGCTCGGGTTAGTCTGAAGATAAATTCTGTCCACATATCCTTTGTGCAGTGTAGGCAAGGCTTAATCTTTTCATCTCATTCCATCAACAGTACTGAAAATAACCTAAAACAAAGCCTGAGATCTGACACAGGAAAATAGCCTTTCAGTTGGATTGGATTGGCTGCTCCTTTCAGTTACTCTGCCTGAATCACAAAAATGCCAAGTGACAGGAGATGGATCTGCTCTGAATACTTCTCCCCTTACCGTTCTAATGGCAGCTTTTTGACTTTGTTATTTTTTTCTACTCCTATGTGATTATTTTCTCTCTGTTCCCTTCTATTGATTTTGTTTTAAGTAGAACTCTGAAAAATTTGTCTCAGTTTATGTTTATAACCCTGTTTTTCTTTTGTTCAGCAAGCTTCATCTATTGTTTAAGGTCAATCATTGCAAGCCTGTTGAACTTGTCATTCCATTTCCAAGGGTGCTGTTTGACCTCCAAGAGCCTACTTTGTACCTGTATCAACAAGCTTTGTTATCAAAACAGTACCACCAACCTCCATCCTGAAAAATCGCTGACAGCCCAGGGACAGGCGAGAATTTTATCCTGATACTTACTGTAAATTCTCTAGGGCTCAAAAGCATTTTGTATAAAAGTGTGTAATATAATAAGGTGTATACACCTTGAACATGGCTTATTTGTTCCCTGTTTACATTGTTTCCTTCAGCCATTTTTTTTTCTTCTCTGATTCCTTCTCAGATAGGTTAAAGGGTCCCCATGTTCTCTTTGATATCTCCACTTCCCTCTTTTCCAAAGCTTCATTTCAAAGAGACAGTCTTGTACATGACTACTTGCACATGCACATAAAACTCATGAGCATGTGCCTATGTACTGTATCAGGACCCTAATTTCATGCTGTCCTTGGTTTTCTTGTTTTCACATTTATTGTTCATTATGTGAACAATTTTGTAAAAAGAGAAACTTGTTACAGTGTCTAGAATTGGACTGACAGATTTACATTACTCTTTTGGTCTGTTAAAGTAGAACCTTAAATGTAAGGTAGTGATATGGCTGGAGAGCATGCCATTTCCAGCTGAGGTACACATATTTGTGCAGCGTGAAAGGATCTGGTCAGAAATCTAAACCATTTGCTGTGCTCTTAGCAAGACACAGACAAATTGCTGAATGCATGGCTGACTGTATATGGAGCATTTTAATTTGAGGGTCAGTAGCTCAAATCCATCCTGCTTGTCAATAGCAAAAACTCATTACTGTCTGATGACCACTTAGGGATAACGCAAACTAGTGGGGGTGAGTGTGAGGAGGACAGAGGGGATTTAGGACGGGGGAAAGTAAAGCAGAAGTGCCTGGCAGGACTCCCATGAGCAGCTCATCCTGCCACTGGCTGCCTGCATTCTGGTGGGCTTCAGACTGCAGCAGTGTCAATGTGCTGCGTTTTTAAATGTATTTTAGAATATCCTTTGATGTTTTATCTGTTTCATCAGAACAATTAGCTCCTGGATGCTCTTTGCACAACAGAGGAAATTAATTAGTAAGAGTCAAATACTAGGATAGAGAGCAGTGTTTGGGAGAATTACGGTGTCTCTCAGGCAGGTTTTGGTGTTGGCAGCAGCTGAGCTGAAGACTGTTGTCAGGTATGGCTGCATATAGCTGGACAGAAAGATTTTACTGAAAGGGAGAAAGTTACCTTATAAAAGCTCCACTTTTCTACTCTGCTAAACTGTTTTTCTGTGAGCTGAGACATAAAGGGAAAGCGGCCATTCTGAGACACCCTCGTGAATATTACAGAGCACGAAGAACAAGGAAAAGATCGTACCGGTGTGTTTCCTGTTCCTAGTACACCCTGCCTAAAACTCAAAGTGGAGGAGCTCTGTTCTTGCTTCCTCCATCATCTTTCTAAATAGATTTTCCCTGTAAGGCACTGAGATGCTAAACTTTGATCATAATCAGCTGACTTTGAAACTGACAGATATCAAGAGCCATTTCTTTTCTATGATGTATGCTATCTACTGACATGAAAAGAGTGCATTTAATGTGATTGAGAGAAACGAAAGTTAGATCCCGAGAATTTGAAGTCAGGACTCCTGTTTGTAAAACTTGAAGTACAACAGTGTTTGACAGATGATCAGAGAATTCCTTTCCCTTTTTCAATTGTTATGTGTCTAGGGTTTTTTTGGTGAATCTCCCACACTGGTGCAGGCTTCCTTGATCTCTAAACTGCGCTGTTGCCAAAGAGGTCAAAGCTTGATTGTTCATTGGTCTTCTCAGTAATAAAAGAGAAAGTATAGTGAGATTTTCATAGAATCGCAGAATGGCTTGGGTTGGAAGGGACCTCAAGGATCATCCAGTTCCAACCCCCCTGCCGTGGACAGGGCTGCCAGCCACTAGCTCACTAGATCCAACTGCCCAGGAACCCATCCAGCCTGGCCTTGAACACAGCCAGGGATGGGGCAGCCACAGCTTCACTGGGCAGCCAGTGCCAGCGCCTCACCACTCTCTCAGGGAGGAATTTCTTCCTGATGTCCAACCTAAACCTTCCCTCTTTCAGTTTTAGCCCATTCCCCCTTGTCCTACCATTATCCACCTGTTCAAAAAGTTGGTCCCCCTCCTGCCTGTAAGCTCCTTTCAAGTATTGGAAGGCCGCAATGAGGTCTCCCCGGAGCCTTCTCTTTTCCAGGCTAAACAATCCCAACTCCCTCAGCCTTTCCTGATAGGAGAGGTGCTCCAGCCCTCTGATCATTTTGGTGGCCCTCCTCTGGACCCGCTCCAACAGCTCCACATCCCCTCTGTACTGGGGGCCCCAGGCCTGGACACAGTACTCCAGGTGAGGCCTTCCAAGGGCAGAGTAGAGGGGGACGATCACCTCCCTCTCCCTGCTGGCCACCCCTCTCTTGATGCAGCCCAGGATGCCATTGGCCTTCCTGTCTGCAAGAGCACACTGCCGGCTCATGGCCAGCTTTTTGTCGATCACAACGCCCAAGTCCTTCTCCGCAGAGCTGCTCTCAAGGAGTTCTTCTCCCAGACCGTACACACACCTGGGATTGCCCCGACCCAAGTGCAACACCTTGCCCTTGGCCTTGTTGAACCTCACCAGGTTCTCGTGGGCCCACTTTTCCAGCCTGTCCAGGTCCCTCTGGATGGCATCCCTTCCTTCAGGGGTATCAACTGCACCACTCAGCTTGGTGTCATCAGCAAACTTGCTGAGGGTGCACTCAATCCCACAGTCTAAGTGGTTGATAAAGATGTTGAAGAGCACCGGTCCCAAGACAGACCCCTGGGGGACACCGCTCGTGACCAGCCTCCTCCCTTTGGCTGTGACCCTCCAGCCAGTTCTTTATCCAGCAAACAGTCTACCCATCAAATCCATATTTCTTAAAAATGGGCCTGATGTTCCCCTTTTTCCAGTCACCAGGGACCTCGCCTGTGTTTTGCAAAACTGTCTGTAGAACTGCAAATGTATGTATAAATTTAGGAACCTGACTTGACAGAGATCCTCATGGAGTGGAGACACTGTCCTGTGATGTGAGAAATAGGTTGGTTATCAGGCCTGAAAGAAAGCTTTGGAATAATGAATTTTCTTGTCTGTCTCTAACGCTGCAGACTGCATGGAGGTCAAAGGGGTGGATGGGGTCCTGGCACCCTGGGAGTCTTCCCTGTTCTCCAGTTGGGTGAAGATCTCTCCTTTTCCATTTGCAGGACTGCAGTCCTCTCACATCTCTGACTGCCAGGTGCTGACCTCTAGCTGGTGTTGCAGACAGCCCATATCCCAACATTTGCCAGTCCCTGTTGGGGAACTGATCTGAGCTAAAATCTTGGGCCTGGAGCATGTGGGAACAACCCAGGCTGTATCCCTGCTCTTAGGACAGAAGAAGGTTATTGGGGGAGCTGTGGGTGACGGTGACATTGCTTAGAAGACACAGCTTCACAGGGACCAGTTTGTCCCAGAAAATGGGAGGCGAGTGGCAAAGTATGACATCATTCCAGAAAACGTCATGAGAGAAGAGAAAGCTCTTCTGTAATAGAGGTTAATCCTCTAAGTATTATGAATAATTTCAAAGGAAAGGCTTCCAAATACAATAAAGGCAGGCAGCTAATGTTCATAATGTAATTTTTAGAAGTTTTTTCAAGTACTAAAGGAGATCTTTTAATGCATAACCAAATTACCAGTTGAATGGATGTGGACTGCAAACTAATTTTCCCCCACAAGAGTCAGAATACTTTAGGAATACTATACTCCAATGCAATTTTCATCTGTAACATTTCTGTTCTCTTACTGACCAACAGAAAAAAATGTAATACACTGAAAATTTGGAAGTAAAGATAAAGGGGGAAAATACATGAAGGACTGAAAGATTTGTCAACTTGTGTGTTGCATCATTCTCCCTCAGAAGCATAGGCAAAAGTGAAATGAGGGGAAAAAAGTGCTGTGAACCATGATGAAGATGATTAAAGAGGGTACAGAGCAGCTGTCAAAGCAAATATCAAGCCACATTAATAACTTCATAGTACATCAGAAGATTGTCTCAAACCTTCCCAAGAAAACAAGAGCTTTTAATGCTGTTGCACAGGGTAAATGGAACTAATCTTCAGGTGCAAGTGCTTGTCTTTGTTGGTCTAAGATACTGTAATGTCGATTTGGAGCAGAACAAGAGATTTTAATGGGGTTAATGTGACTACATACTACGAAATAAGAAAGAAAAAAAAAAAAATGGTTCACAGCCTTCAGAAACCTAAACCTGTATGGGAAAAACTGTCTTCAGCGGGGAATTCATAACCTCAGAAAAAAGCAAAAATGCATTTTCTTAATGCCCTTTCTTCTGTACAGAGAAAAGGAATTTTTCTGTATATAGAAAAGAAAAACAATGACTATCTACTGCAAAGAGCTCATGTTTTAGACAAATCATTGATATTTTTCTTTCCCTAAAACATACAGATCTTTCATCTCATGCAAATTCGTTAAAAATTATTGTCTTGGCCACTCAGTGGAATTTTGCCTATTTTTGCCTTAAACCTAAGCACATATCGCTTCTCACAACCATAGAGAGGATACCACTGATCTGTCTGGGTGGCTACCTTGCCAGTATTTTAGGGAAAGTTTCTCTTGATCAGATTTACTACATCCAAATCATCCTTGCACGTAGGTTAAGAAACCATTCACAATCAGACACGAGCAAGGGAGTAAAATAATTACTTTACAGGGACTGAACAACTGTCTTGAGCATTTTTGTGTCAGCATGGTGAAACGAACTTGTAAATTGGCATGAAAGACATTCATGTGAGCTCTTATGTTCAACATCTACAGCCAATAACCAAGCCAGAACCAGGTGCTGCTCTGAGGTGTGTCAAGTTCTTTATCATACACAGCTTGAGTTTCTCGCCAGCTGTAAAGTCTCTCAGGAAAGTATGTTTTGGTATTGAAGGCGGTGTGAAAGCATAGTCCTTCAAGGCTTCTCCAGCACCCATTAGAAAGGGCTGTGGTGGGTCTGAATAGGCATCTTTGACTGTAGTGACAACTATTTTAAATCTCTTTTTACAGCAGGGAAATCTCATCTGACTCAGATCCTACTGGAATTATTCCAGGTTTATCCCCACTGGAGATGAACAAGTACATCTGGTCACTTATTTTAAATCCCCCCACTTTGGCCAGACCCTTTCTCCTTCACCCCTTCTAAAACAAGGTGAACTAAGCAGGACTGCTATTAGCAAGCATTTCTGTATGGACATTCTTACGAGGTTCCATAAAGTTGGAAGAACTAGGATTCTGCCATTTTCTCCTGGAAAACACAATCTACCCTCTCACCCTACAATCCCAATTATGTTTTTAAGACCATAGTTCTGTTATTTCATTCTTGCCTCTGCCTCCTGTGTAAAATCTGTTCAAGGGCTAAGCATTTCACACAGAAATGGTGGTGGTACCAAATGAGCACATATACCTTGTTCTGGCCTTGCAGAAAGGAAGTTTTACTGTTTCTTAGTGTGCCTCTGCTTTGAGAAATTCCTCCTTTTCTGTATCCATGTATAATGATTACTTAGATATAATAAGGATGGTGAAAGGGGTGGATGTTCTTCATTAGAACAAAAGGCTGGTAATAGCAGAGAAAAATGACTATCTGAGATAAAAGCCTGGCAACACGAAAGATCAGATGGGTTACTCATATGTAATTACTCTCTTGAATCCATATGGTCATGGTGTATTATATTATTCCCAATCAGCATGCTAGTGGCATTTTGCTGGTGTCTTTCCTGTTATTAACCATATCTGCTTTATTAAGCTAAAGACTTGAAGCTTTACTTGTAGATTTTTTTTTTTTTTTATGTCCTAAATACCTTTTTCTGAATTTTCAGACGGCCCAGTCTCACACTAGCTGTGATGGGACTAGGGAATAAAGTAGCCCAGAGGAGTTTTCGTAAGTGATAGAGAATTTTCACTTGATGGGAGAGCATGAGTCCTTTTGCAAATGAGATCTCGGAGCCTATCACAAGGTCCTCGGGTGGGAGTTGCACTACTTTGTCCCCAAGGGACTTTCAGAAATGTTAGAGTAATGTTTCGTTTTCAGAAGTGTTTTAGCAGTTTAGTCCTGCTAGACAGGCTGGAGCAGAGGGCCCGGGCTAACCTCATAAGCTTCAATAAAGTGAAATGCAAGGTCTTGCACCTGGGTTGAGGCAACCCCCACTACCTACACAAGCTGGGGGATGCAAGGACTGAACGCAGCCCTGATGAAAAGGACTTCATTATAATATTTTTGAGAATTCTTGGCATTCTTTCATGCCAGCCTGGCTTTGCCTGACAGAAGGCTCCCCAGAGTCTACATGTGAAATACTGCATCTAATCAACTCATGAGGCTTCCAGTATGATTTCAAAATTTTTTGAAGAAAATCAGAATGGCTTCAGGAACTCTTCAGTAATTTGAAGCCTCCTATGTGCAGACATGTGCCACTTAGCTTATAAAATAGAACTTCTCAGCCAATACATCTTCTTCTCAAAATAGCTGCATATTGGCAATGCCAATAAACTATGCAGGCTGTCTAGTCACGTTTCTTCCCTTTATTCTTCTGTCAAGAAAACAAGTTACATAGGCAAGAGAGCTCTGAAGGGACGTTACATGTACATGTGTCTAGTGCGTGTTTCTCTGAGTGTACATGCACACTGATCATTCCTTCACAGAAAGGTTACAGTTTATTGCTTAAGATGTTTTTCATTGGCATTTGTTTGAAGAGCAGCTACATAAAGGTAGTCTTCATTTCATAATGTAGTCTGAGTATTTTCAGTGGCTTGAACACTGGAAAAGGAAAATTTCGCCAGGCAGTGATAAAAGTTTCTAAACGGTTATTATCACAGTCAGAAAATGTCTTTCATTCTTTTTGCTAAAAAAACTCCTCTAGGTGGAAAACCTACTCCCTGTCTGGCAAGTGTGATAGATAACAATGGTCTTGAGATCTTGTGTGTCTATGGATCTTCATAAAGCTAGTGATGTCCATCCTTTGAGATAAAGAAATTCTACTGTGCTTGGAATTCTGTCGCCATCCCAAGGCTGCCATACTCCTGTGTGCGTTTTGTGCTTTATGCACGTGCCACAATATAAGACACAGCTGGAAATATTCGCTTCGGAACTTGGCCACAGACCTAAGCCCAAATCAGAGCAGGCACTTGCTGAACAAAAAAGAGAGAAAAGATCTTATTTTGTAATAAAAAGAAGAAACAAATGCAAATTCCTTAATTGTTATTCAGACTGGAGGGAGGGAAGGGTGTTATTCACGTGTTATTCACACTGTCAACTAGCTTTAGAATAATTAACACAAAAATTCGGGGATCAGGAATAGAGGATAGTTCTCTTGTTTTGGAAGAGATTACTCCTGAATGTGCTGCTAATCTGACTAATACACTACATTTTGGGGGTAAAGGGGATTAGGTGGGAGGAATTAAAGAGATTTTATATGGATAC
>VXAV01010943.1:314707-328291 GCA_013399715.1 Alectura lathami | reverse complement strand
TTTTATTAAGGTATTTTCTCCTCTGTTTCTACATGTGGCTAGCAACCTCAGTAATGACTTTTGATTCAAGAAAAGCAAAATTTGGCAGTTCAAATCAAAACATACATTCTCAAATAAATGATTTACTTTAAAAGATGAATTGTAGGGGTGTAGGTGAGTACATTTAAAACTAGAATTAAACATTGTCTTCACTCCTTTTATAAAAACGTGAGCTACCTTTTTGGCAGTTCTTTGAAGAGTTATGTATATTCAGCAATGATGACAGAAAGTCACACAAAACCCTGAAGACACGTGAAGGTTTCAGTATGAAACATCACATTTTTCTCTTTATTGCTCTATATATGTTTTGCCTTCAATGTAGTATTCATCAATTTCACTGAATTGTCTACCTATATTTGTTTGAAAGGAATGATTTTAAAGACTTCATAATTATGAAAAGGCATCAAACAAAGCTATCCTTCTCCATTATTATTGCATTGGCATGGTAGGCATAACACAGTAGACAAAACAAGGTGTAATAGGGCTTCCTATTGGCAGGCAGAAAGCACAAGTAAATGTAGAAAGAGATAATGTTCTGCTGACATTTTCCCTTATCTTGATTCCTCCTGTTATTTCATGCAAAAGGTTTTGTATGAATGAGACCTTGTGGAAATAAGCAGTTGGAGAAACAGTGTGAAAACCTTTCAGTCCTGAACTAGAAGAGCTGGAATTCTCAGGTATGAAGTTTTGACAAAAATTTGAAAGTGAGAGCCCCTGTTATATTTAGAACAGTAAATGACAAGCTCAGATCCCTAAGCTCCATAATCTTGTGGAGCATTAAAACACTAATGATACTGTATATATTATTTTCTGCCCAGTTGCAAACAGTGTGTATTATCTGGCAAACTTATGCGATATTGAAATGAAGAGATTATAGTGTACCGGGCCAGTTTGCAGAAAATACAGCTTTTTGAGGAGGGAATGCATCGTCACTTCATTCCATACAAACAAATTAAGAATATGTTTTTCCATTGGTTTGGCATAGAGCATATTTGTCTCTTTAAGCTTTTTAAGTCTTGAATTTTGAAAATTCAAGGCAGATTTTTAAGACATACAGCCTTTATTTTGTTGTTGAAGTAAGAACATTGGGAGACCTTAATGCATAGGCTTTTTCTGTTGCTGATGGGTCTTCATAGAATTAGGGAATGGTTAAGGTTGGATGGAACTCTGGATGTCACCTAGTCCAACTCCTGCTCAAGAAGGGCCACCCAGAGCAGTTTGCTCAAGCCCGTGTCCTGGTGGCTTGTGAAGATCTTCATGGAAGGAGATCCCACAGCATATCTGAGCAACCAGTGCCAATACTCTGTCACTCATAAAATAAAGAATTACTTCCTGGTGTTAAAACAGAACATCTTGTGTTCCAGTTTGTGCCCATTGCTTCTTGTCCTGACACTGGGCACCACTGAAAAGAGCCACGCTATGTCCTTGTTCCCTTGGTCCACCCTCCCTTCCAGTATTTGTACATGTTGACATACATGAGATCCCCCTGAGCCTCCTCTTCTCTAGGCTGAACAGTGCCATCTCTCTCAACTTCTCCTCTTAGGTCCCTTCCTCATCTTGGCAGCCCTCTGCTGGTCTCTTTCCTTTATGCCTTTTGTACGGGGAACCCCAGAACTGAACACAAGAGTTCAGGTGCATCCTCACCAGTGCTGAGTAGAGGAGAAGGATCACCTCTCTTGACCTGCTGGTGATACTTTAATGCATACAAGAATACCATTATCCTCCTTAGCAACAAGGACATGTTGCTGGCTCATGTTTCACTTGGTGTCTACCAGGGCTCCTAGGTCCTTTTCTGCAGAGCTACTTTCCAGCTGGGTGGCCCCCAGCAATTACTTGTGCCTTCTGTCTTGCCTCTCCTTGGTTTGTATATTCAAAGTTGTCCTGCTGCTTAAAAAAATATGACTCATACAAGGAAGACTGACATTTGGCTTTTAATCATGGCCTAATGTTTGTCCTTGGCTCCAAAGGTGGGACAGTCAGCCATTCCAGTTCCAAAATCTCACATCAGTGTTTGCTGCCTAAAATGGAAAGGTATTTTTGAAGGGCACAGACCTCAGTAAAACGTATTTAAATCTGAACTGAAATAAAAATATTAGCCCTAAATGAATGTTAAATTCAGCACCTGTTTCACTACTGCTCTGATATTTAGTAAAGAGATGGACTGTTAAGGCTGTTGTCATAGCTTACCTGAGCCTTGGAAGCTCTTCTATGCAAGGAGGTGTGGAGGAATTGTGGTTTCCATTCCCTATAAGCTATAACATGGATTGTGTTCCGTCTTGATTCTGAGGTTAGAGAAGGGAATAAATAAATAATTGAAACTTATCTTGACCAAATAGGAAGTTTTGCATCTGGTAGGACTGTTCCTGATAGAAAGGCACATTGAGGGACATCATAGTGTTTGAAGACATCAACATCCAGTTTGGAAAAATTATTCCTTCCTCCATGTAGGCAATTTTAAATGAAGCCCCTTGATTCCTTGAAATTTTAGTAGGCAGGAAATTCTTCCTTGCTGCCATTGTTATAACCTTATTTGTGTTGCTCAGATGTGTGTACGTTCCCACTTCTTGTTTATACAGCATTGCTTATGTGGCGGGGTGTATGCTTGGTACCTGGACATAATGCTGTTTTACAGATGTGGTTAGGGTTCAGGTCAACACACATAATATGCAGTACTTGTTTTTACATTGCATGATAACTTAAGACTTAGCTTACGACGAATGATTACAAACTTAAACTGGATGTAGTTTCATTTTCCACTAAGTATACCTGTTTACAGTCCTAAATTCTGCCTTTATATCTTGATGTGGAGATAGCCATGGGATAGAAGATAAGGTTGGGATAACCTGCTTTTATTTCTCATCAGGATTGTAAGGGCAGCATCACATGTTGTGCAATGGCAAGAGGAGTGAGGCTTTGATTTACACTAAATAAAGGGAACTGTCAATGTCCCTCTGACAGCATATTTACCTTAGCCTAGTTTCTTGTTTTGACTGCTCAGCAGAAAGCCAATCCACAGAAACCCTTGAGAAAGAGAGTGAGAACAGAAATGTCTGGATACACCATAGTGTCCTTCCTATGACTTCTTTTCCCTCTTTTCCTTCTCTTAGCCCTTCTTCAGCTCATTCATTTGCAACATACCCTATCCTCAAGGGACAGAGAGGCAGGAAGGGAGTGAGTATGGGGCACCTTCAGATAAATCCACAAGATTTGGAACAGGTTCACAAGAGGAAGAGGGTAAATATTCACAGCAAGTTGCCATGGAAGCTTATAGAGCGCTCACCTGGCTTTCCCACTCACCTACAACTTCCCAGGCAGAGGACCAAGGAGAAAGATTGGGAGAAAAAAAAGTCAGAAAGGAAGGTAGAGGGTTAGGTTAACAAGGTCACCATGAGTAGCAACTTTTGTAGTGCTAGGAAGAAGGGTGAGAGTGTTATGGATGATAGGTGGTACTTCAAAAAATGTTCTACCTTCTACATATAAACACTGCACATTTTGGAGATTGTTGTTAAAGAACTTGCTCTGTTGTACTTTTGTTTGAGAAAATAGTAGGTGTCACCAGGTAAAGACATGCCAGATGGAGATATCTATTTCAAAAGCTGTTCAGAGCTATTCAGTTGCATTCAGTCCTTGTCTTTACTGTAGCTAATGCTGAAACTGCACCACTGAATCATGCTAAATGTATGATCTTTTATAACAAAATTTATTTCATACTGCCCCACTGCATTGCACTGGGATGAACAGGTGGCCTAGCAAACGTAAGACAGTTTTTGCTGTTCTTTTTTGTAGAGGGGGAGATTGAGCTTTAATCAGCCAGAAACTGTTGTAATGTTGACATGAGATGTCATAGGAAGTCATAGGAAGCATTTTCATTGCAGAAAATAGAAAAAAAAAAAAAAAATGTCAAACTGGACCTAGACTCCCTACTTTTTCTGTCCCTTAAACGTGCAACACAAGATTCTTTTATTTCCAGGGAAAGCAAACATTCCTGTGAAGACTCTGGCTCTGATTCTCAATCTCTGCCAGTGTTGCCTTGAACCTGGATGAAGAGATTTGTTTTTCCAGTCTACGTGCAAGCCTCATGCTGTTAGTAAAGCATGATTGTCTGAATGTCTTCAGCTATACATGGTATTTTTGAACTGTAAGGTGCTGCAAGCTTTCCCAAATCAGAAACAATACTTCCTTTTTTCCCTGGTGAAGTCCTCTGCTGCTTCACATTTCATTAATATACCTCAAATGCATAATTCTCTGACATCACTAGTACTTCTAATGCAATGATGAGGTATGTAAAGAAAGTGTGAGAATAAAGTGCTGAAATGGATAGGTAGTACGCATCTGAAAGAGAGCGAGGATATCTACATGACCACATACAGAGTGAGAATGCCAATATGTACATTTATGCACACAAGACAGTAAGATGGGACCTGTTAGATTGGACTAGTGGTCTGTCTTGCCAGGAATGTGCCTTCCAATGTGGATGAAATGATATATTATTTAGGGAGAGAACCTGAGCCTACCTACACTCTATTTTCCCAATGTCCAGTCCTGAAGCAGCAGGGTTATTAGAGTATACATCCCTTCTAGTGTCCACTTACCCTTATGAAATGCCTGGTTTCATTTACTTGATCATTACACTAACAGCAAGCAAGCTTTCCTTATAATAATGCAATGATCATTTCATTATCAAAATGCTCTACAGAACAACAACGACAAAAAATCATTTTCCTTTCTATAAATTTATGCAGAAGATTAGATACATTAGGCAATCTGGAAACAGAGAATACTTCAGTAGATTTTCTGCTTTAAGTAGTATTTCATTACTGTCTCTTTAAATATTAAATACAAGTTATAGTTAAATTAAGACTAATGCTATACAGATGCAGGCTAGTGACGGCAATTGTTGGATAGCACTATCTGTATTGTTTTTATCTAAGCTTTGTACTTCACCTTGTCAACATAGAGATGTTTTGGATCAACCCAAGTAACATTTGTATTCCCATTATTCTTGTGCTTTATTGCTTTCGTTTGTTCTGTTAACAGCAATGCAGGAATAGAGAGAAGATGATGTCACCTCTGATGCATACAAAAACAACAGTTTGCTAAAGCAATTTCCTAATTTCTACAGAGCTTTTGCAATTTTAGGGAAAGAAGGGGGAACCTTAGTAACTACGATCACAGGGTTTCCTGACAAGGCCACAGTTTCACAGACCAAAATAATTAAAGGCTGGTAGAAGATGTGCTTCAGATAAAAGCGGAAAAGGTATTGCATTGCACCTATTCTAATATATAGGAAAGTGTCTCAGGGTGGTGTGACCTCTGGATCAGATCCACTCTTTCATGCAAGTTTGATCCCCTAAAACTTCAGTTCTGGTGCTGTGACAAGATGGATACAAAAAGTAGAGGGAACTTTTAAAACAGAGAGAACTCATATGTACTTGGTGAAAAGTATTCAAATTAAAAGGACTAAAACCAAATATTTCTCTGTTCTAGCCCTTCCTTCCTGTAGAAGAACTTACCTTCTGGACTTGATTTGTAGTTCAGCAACTCGTAGTGGTTCGAAGTGTTTGCACTCTGATCATACCCAACTGATGCCTCCAGATGTAAAAGAAAGTCTTGCTGGATAGAGATCTTTATATTAACCTAGTCCATCCCATAATGTCAGATATGTAGGTCTCTATAGAAGCAGGCACTGTAACACATTCCTAACTTCCAGTTTTCGCTAGTTTGCCACTGAAGGGACCAGAACAGCTGCACATCTAAAGAGTGTGCTAATAAGGAGTCCAGATACTATAGACGTAGGATACCGTGGTCAGACTTAAAGTCACTCTGGCCAAAATTTCTTTTAGAAATTCTCATTTGCACCCCTCAGGTTACTTCATTCAGCAGCTGTCACGGACCTCTGCTAAAGCATCACCCACTCTTCTTGTAAGGAGAGGGCCGAGACAGGAAAGAACCTGCATAGGCTGCAGGACCTGCTTCAGACTGTGGTCTATAACAGACCTGTTTGAGATTCTTTCTTCTCATGCCTTCTGCACATGCTCACTCAGTTTCTCTCCACAGAAGCTACAGCAACAGTGGCAATGTGCTACATGTGTTGGACTATGAGCAGACACCAGAAAAACTGCTGGTCTTTTGTTGAAGTGTTTCCTAACTAAACAGATGTTTTACTTCCAGTAGGAAAGAGTGGAAGGAAAAGGCACCAACAGGCCAGACTCAGTCCCTAGATGCTGGTAGGATATTACAGAATTGTTGTACAATTGTGTTTACTGAGGAAAAATCTAGAATGATTCTTTATTAAAATATTAGTGAAGTCTCTAAAAGAAGATGTGTGATCCCTATTTACTCATGAAGAATTACTTGTTTCCTCTGACATGAGTATAGTGTTTACATCAGAATGAAAAAAAGTAACACTTGTTTCTCCAGGTTGGCGTGAAAACACATTTATTACTCAAGTGTGTATTGCAGAGTGGATTTTGCAGGTAAAGAACTAAAAGGCTTCTCAGTAAAGATTTGGTTCTTGTGTGCTTTACTGTTCTTTTTGTACCTCTTTTTGCTTTGTTTGTATGCTGGTTTTCCTTTGTTGATGTTTCTCACGCCTCGTGTATCAACTTTCCTCTAACTTTTCCTATCTAAATTGTATTTTTAGCCTGGTCTTCTGTGGGAAAGAGTGTACTCAGCTGTGCTTTAGTCTTCTTATTCTGCCTTCCAAGAAATCAGCAAACCCATTGGCCAATTTCAATTTAGTGTTATAGAAGCGAAAATACCTTGGAAGTATTAGTATCTTGTAAGGTCTTTGCAAGTGCATGACCAAGAGGAGAAGACAGACCCTATTAGGGCCTCCCACTGAGGAGCCAAACCAAAAGCTCATTCTTTATTAGACACCTGGAAATCTACACAGAAGTCAGACCAGGCAACGTTAGTTCTGCTGTGTACTGAAGACATGTTTGTTCTTTCACCTTGCTGTGGGCTACCTACCAACTTGCTTTTGGACTGTAGCATATTTCAACTGATGAAATGGTGATAGGAGGGGGGTCTTCAAACTTCAAAAAGTGTACTTAAGGACTCCTTTGGGGTAATGCTTGTTTCCCATCTGCAAGATGCTCAGTATAGATGTGGGTGCATCCTTCATCAAGATTATAGAAAAGAAACACCAAAACCACTCAGTACGCAACCCAGGAAAAGACGAAAACATGCAAGAAGAAGAATATGCATTATTAAAGGTAGTGCTATGTGCTCTAGAGGTAATCTTCATGGAGTAGATGGATTTTGTGTGTACTCTATCAGATTTATCAAGAAACCTTAATGGAAAACACCTTTTCTAAAATGAAATGTCTTTGTGGGACGTTGTGATATAATATTATCTTAATTTGGTAAGAACTTAGATGAATTCTGATCGTATCCAAGGCTATCATGAAACATATTATGACAGGATATCTTTCCTTCATTCATTCTCCCCTAAATGTGTGTATGTGAGGAGGAAGGGAAGTGGAGTTGTCTAGGGAATCTTCCTTCATTTTCCAGTTTTCTGTCACTGGGATTCTGCAGAGTGCAAAACCTGTTGTACACACTAGCTACTGCTAGGGTGCTGAGGAACTATGTGAACTCAAGCGCACAGTCCTCCTTCCTTCAGGGCAGTGGTAAGAAGACTTACTTGTCAAATGCTGGCTGTCATCTAAAGGCAACCTCGACAAGGTTGGCACACTCTCCTGACCAGGGAGGGGCCTGCTGCTCTGGCCCAACTTAGAACTTGGACTAGTTAGATATGAATTAAGACTGAACTCTTCCACTGCATGAGCCTTTGTATACTTTTGTTATGAGTATTTGCTTGCTTTTGTGATGTATTTTTTCTTCCTCCTTAGACATTCCACAGAATCTATAGGAGAAAAGTTTTCTCTGCTACTAACATTACTGCTGCTATTACAGCTTCGTCATAGAGGTGTAGGCTCAAATTTGCAAGCCTATAATTTTGTGTTCTCCGCATACTTTGCTTTATCATAAGGCTTGATCTTTTCAGAGAGTCCAGGGTAGAAGAGTGTGGCTGTTTTGAGCCAATGTAATGAAATGATGGGTACAAAGATATATGGATGTGAGACAAATTCTGCCTCATGGATGTCCAAACCATTATGTATGGTTCTGTGGTTGAAGAATGAATCAATGAGACAATACAAGATACTCAGCCTATGCTATATTTGAGCAGTGAGGATTCTATCTGTTATAAATGTTCACTGAATCAGAAAATTGATTTAGTTGAAGAAAGTTAAAAATGTCTTAGGCAAGAGTGAGAAGCAGAGAACAAACCTGATATCATGTTTTGAAATTAAAATTGCAGGTGCAGATCCAAGATAGACTATTGCTCAAGAGAGATTTAGAAAAGACTGGTGTTCTAAATATTAAAATGAATCCTGAATTATAAGAGTTTTAGGATCTAGAAAGAATGGGGAAGCAAGCAGAGACGCTAGTATGTACTAGGAAGGTTTTTTAGTTTACTTTTTTAAGTGTGCTGTTGAGTTGCCGGAGAAGCTCTTGATGAAATTTTCTCTAAGGACAGTCAAGGCTTATGAAAGTCTGTGTCAAAAGAAGAGCTTAACATTTCGTACTTAAGTATGTATCAGGAGCTAACTGTGGCTGTTTCAGGTTTAAGTCTCTAATTCAGCTACTCCAGGGAGTGTTTTTGTGGTTGTATAATGCTCCACCTCATTCAGAGTGCAGCACAAGCTATTGAAGGGTAATGGTAAATTTGCACTTTCCTGTGTATTCCAGCACATTCATTATACAGCTGCTCTGAACCTTAAAACAGTTAATGGATTTATCACCCTCTTGTTAAAGGAAGACCAGAAGAAAAGAGGAGGTTAATTTTGTAAGTATCTCACCTCCACCTTTACTTCAAAGATCCATTACTAGTCCTTTGACTTTTCTGTGAGTATTCTTTCCCCAGTTAGCCATTATTTCAACTGCAGCCTTTTGTCTGTAGAGAGTTTGTAACAGTCGCATTAGCACTTCTTTCTGAGTGGGAAGGGCTGTTAAAGCAGGGTTGTATGAAACTGTAGGGCTTGTATTTATTGAGCAAAGACCCTTGGGTCTGGATACTGCTCTGCCTCACACTGTTCCCTCTCCCCACGCTACAGTAGTTCCAAGGACTTCAGTAGTTTTACTGCCAGTGAATGTTGTAAGAGGGCTCAGAGTTGGTCCAGGCATTTTTGAAGGGCTGGGCTTCAAAACATAGCTGCTGTATGTGAAGTGAAACCTCTCAGGAGCGTGTAGATACATTACCACATCCCTGCAAATTTCCACTTTTCTCCATTAAAACACAACCGCCGAGGACCAAGTTTGTCCTCAGTTTCATTGTGAGTGTTGCAGAGGTGCAGTCACCTTTGGGTGAGCAGGGCTGCGAGCCCCACCGGCGAGGCAGTTCACCTCTGTGGCTTCACCTGTCCCGTCAGCTGCCTCTGACCCCACTAGTAGCAGACAAAGTCCCTGTGCCTGCTTTACATCCCGTGGGGTGCATAGGTACAGGTGACAGTAGGACAGTGTAACAGTCTCTACAGAGACTGATGAATTCTAGTGTGCTGAGAGATCCACTCCTCTGGAGACTGTTTGGAGAAAAAGAAAGTGCTTCTTCACCTCCAATTTGGAGTGAGGCAGCTCTGTGTGGTTATTTGTGTGCCTTTAGACCGCTTTGAGTAAAGAAAGAAGATTTTGTTTCTGAGTGAAAACCACAGAGACATTTAATTACACTGCAAAAAAATGTATACAATAAACAAGTCTATTTTATTTTATTTTATTTTTTTTTTTTTCAGCCAAATATACTAGAGAGCCCTAGAGGGAAAATATATTTTAGTACTTTACAGTTACAATTGCAATTTATGTTTGTCTAGTGTCTTTCATATGGGAAGTACCATATCATAAAACACTTTACAGTCTGTTTATCAATACAATAAACTGAGAATATGGCTCAATTTACTTTATTAGAACTTGCTGAGAGATACAAAAATAAAACCAGCTCGGATTGCTGGCACTTTTTTTTTTTCTTTTTTTAAGCAAGTGAAACATTGGGAAGAGTAAGCATAGCTAGATGCAGTCTTAGTTATGAAAGAAAGAGTGTAAAAAGCCTCAGGTAACGAGAAAGGGTTGATCTGAGGACAGAATTCTTAGCAAAGATGTCCAGGAAATGGCTGCACTGTAAGTACATCAAGAAAATTTAGTGGAACATATGCCCTCATAAAGCCATTATAATATCACTTTTTTCACTTCTTTGTCTTGTGGGATACTGTTCAAGATAAGCAAGAATGGAATAAACTGGATGTGAGTTGTATTTACGGCCAGCACTTGCTGGAGTTTGGTTCGTTAAATATTTTTGTGATATTACAGAACCTTATGGTAAAACTTCAGCAAAAGTATACATGTGAAAATTTATGATGCAAGCAGAAAAATGTCAGTTTTTATAGGCAGCAGTTTGCCAATTTCTGTGCCTATTGGCCCAGCACTAGCAACTGGTATCTGATTCAGTCAGAAATATGTCACGGGCAGTAACCAGCTTGGCCCCAGAACTTACCAACATATAGACATGGATTTTTTATGTTTCAAAATGTTTTAACTACTTTACATATAAATGCTTAACCAAATGTTTTAACTACTTTACATATAAATGCTTAACCTGCCTCAGAAACTCTTGCCACTTTTTTTTTTTTAACATCATAAACGTTCATCGAATACACCTGTGAATGAACTAGTGCCATACCCACACACAGATTATACTTTATAGTGACACTATACCTGTGTGTATACTTGTAATGGGTGTCTGAAAACCACATTTTCCTAGTTTCAGATGATACATACAAACATGCATCAAGAGCATCGGCAGGTTATTGAATACTGTTCTGCAACAATATCATTGGTGGCCAGAATTAAAGCTGTTTGAGAGGCTTAAATGGGCACTTCCATGTTACTAGCTTCCGAGTTTTTTTAAGCTTAGCCTCGTTTTATAAGGCTCTGTTTTCAGACTATTGAAATATCTGTGATTTCCTTAAGCTGTTTGCTGTTAATATTGCAATAAATACTTCCAAGCTTTTCTCCATCCTAGTGTAGTTTGTAAATTTTCAGTCTTCTTTTAAAATTAATCATTGGTATAGTTGCATTGGATTTTTTTTTTTTTTATCACAGTTTCAAAACTAGTCCGAATTTCATGCTGTGTCAATTTATTATAAATTATAATACTTTACCTTTTTTTTTAACTATTTGTCTGTCTCTACAATGCTGTTTTGCCTTGCTTTTCAAATAATCGTTACCATTAAAATCATTAGCATTTCAAAACTCTGACTGATATTTTATATATATGTATATATACAATACTTACTCTATCATTAAGTCAGTAAAGACAAGTGGCAACAATGATATTTATTGTCAAGGTTAAATTCAGAAAGGCATATATGTGTGCAATAACAGGAGATTAGAACAAATAAACTACTCATACCTTGAAAAAAAAATCCAGTACAGATGATTCATTGCTAATAATTTCAGTACAATAACAAGTGCATTCTACTTCAGTTACCACCAGAGACTCTTCAGGAATGCAAGAATAAACCCAAAAAGGAAAAATACAAAACCTGTCAAACGTTTGGAATGCAAGACTGTTTATCATACAGTTTGAGACTCCCAGTTACAACAAGGTCAGTTCACGAAATCAGGAGACTTGAGGTTGAAAACATAGGGATACTGTTTGTTCTAATTGCTTTGTGTACCTCCGTATTATTTAGTAGTTACGTGTTCAGTAAGACTAGACTTTCGCAGTAATTTCCAGACAAGATGACATCAGTGCAACACTGCAAGAACTAGAAGACCGTGTGAGCTCTATTTGTGTTTCTGTCAGCATTTAATTGAATTGTCTGTGAGGAATTGCTAGGCCTGGAGCAATTACTATCAAGAGCAGAACTATTAGTTTAAATCTTCCATACTCTTTTTCTGCTATAGAAACCGCTTTTTGAAGGTCTCATAACTTCTCATGCTTCCCACAGTTAATAATGTATTTGTGCACATGCAAGATCTGGTCCCAGGTTGTGGGTGAATAAGCAAAAATATCATTTTACCAGTCTTAATATTTATCAGGGTGTTATCTAAATTCCAGTACTTCTGGTCTCCAGTTTTCAGAGTTAAGTTGATGAAACATCCACGTTTGACAATACCTCATGGCAAATGGGGTTTGGTGGCTGTTCATGCCAGAATGAAAGGTCACCTACATAATTTTGCAGTGAATTGACTACAGACCTGTAGATTCCATTAGAAAGAGGACCTGTAGCTTTCTACTTATACTCAGGGTGGGCTCGGATGGCTGAGGGAAAAGGAAAGCAGAGGTCTGCATTCACACTGCTATGTGGCCTTAAATTGTAATTAATGAAAACTGCTTATCTTTTCTTTTGCATAATCATAGTGCGAAGTACTGACAGTACAGACCCTAGAAGTCCCTTGAGTAAAACAATAACAAAACAAAAACAAACAAAACCATAACACCCTTATATAATCGATCTCGCACTATTACTGATTTTGGTGTTTGCACTAACGAAGGAGATAATTTTATTTGGCCTTGTGAGAGAAACAGCCTCTGGGGAATATTCTCAAAAAATGGTGATGGAATAAAATAGTCTAACAGGAATAGAGGAGGAATAAATAAGACACTCAGAGAAAATAGTGACAAAGAAGTTCAGCATCAATCAAACTTTAAATACTGATAAAAACAAAAGTGTTTAATGTACTATCAAAGAAAAACAATTGTGCTATTAGTGAAAACCTCATCAAAGAAGGAAATGAGAAACTAATCTGGAGATAGAAAGAAACCATCACAGCAATTGGGAAAACCTGAAACAAAAGGAGAGGGATGAGAAGCGTCTCTGTCTTGTCCAACTATGAGTATGCATGTAGCATTTGGGAGTAACAATATTTTGCTTTGAAATTTGCATTAAAATGAAATCCTAATCACAATAGAAAGAAAATGAAAGGCACATGTGGGGAAAAAAGAAAAGAACATAAATGAGACAAAGGAAAAGGAAAATGTCAATGACAAATGAAGAGGAAAAATATTAGAGAGAGAGGATACTAATGAAGACAGAGCAGAATAGTGTGAGTGGAGTTAGAGACACTTTATAAGCACATTACGCGCTAGAAGCATCTATCATGTGAGAAAAGAGGAGGTAGGGAGCAGGAGCTCAGAGGGCACTGGATAAGCCGGCAAGGGAGGCAGAGGAAAATGCATCCCACCAGAAAACAATCAGGGTACAAAATAAAACACTTAAACAGTATTGAAGATAGTTCGCTATACAAAATGTGCAACAGCTTCTCCTGCATGCCTCACAGATAAGTTCCTTGTTTTGATTTAAACATCTGTTTTAACATGGGGTTAAATGAACCAGAGTCTGTAAATCAAGAACTTTATTCATATCTATAAAAATACTCTCTTTAATTTTTCTTTCTTCATTCAGTGTTGTCTCAGGAGGCACAACCTTGCCTTGCAAGCTGAAAAATGTGTGATTATAAAGGGAAACAGGTTGTAAACGTTAG
>VXAV01010943.1:273932-301653 GCA_013399715.1 Alectura lathami | reverse complement strand
TGGTGTGGTTTTTTTTTTTTTTTTGTTTTTTTTTTCTTTTTTTTTTTTTTTCTATCTGTTCTTCAAGAACAATGTCCTGTGTAGATTGCTTGATATATAATGCTCACTCAGCTTACACTGCCACTTTCCCCTCAACAGTGGATCTGGTAAAATCTTTCTTCATTGCCCACCTCTTTTTCTCATGACATTGTAAGGGATGAATGTCTCTGAGAGCTTTGTTCCTCTGTGAAGTGTGTTAGAAATTAAGTCTCAGAGACCATGGGGAGGATGAAGAGGGAAAAAGGAGAAGGGACAGATGGACACCCGTCTTGTAATCACAGGAGTGTCACTTCCCTGGAGAACCTGGCTAAAATGAGTTACATCCAGCCACAAACTCTTTTGTCACTGTTTTTTCAATAGTCTTTATTTGTAAAGGTCAGCAACCTTCACTGGACTGTGTACCAAGTCGTATTTTAATTTTCCAAATTTTAGAAACGAGGCACATCAACAAGTCATCATAAGGGTCCTAGGCATGTTTTGTCAGACCAAATTCCTGGAAGAATGGAAGTGTCCCAGTTAGGGGCATCACGTAATGCCTCTAATTGCCTAATATATTCACAGTTCAGTGTGGATAAAGAACTGGTAAGCACTGTTTCTTCCAGATGCCCTCTGAAGATGAGTTGGCTCCAAGTCCCGGGCTGGCCACGTGTGCACCATTTGATATCAGCCCCTGTTGACCACTAAATTAAAGAAAAAAATGTTTTCTTTGCTGCAGCACCAGAGCTTCCTATATCCAACAGAGGAAGTAGCTAAATTATTTCAGGATAGGATGCAAAGAAAGAAACTGTTACTGTTTTTATTATTTTATTCCATTTCAAACATATTAAAATGCCCATGACAAAAACAAACAAAAACAAAACAAAATTAAAAAAAACCCAACTCTCTCAATTAATTGCTCATGATCTTGTCAAATGTAAACATGACTAGAGGGATAAAAATAAAAAAACATTTTTTTTAATTTTTATTCCCCTTTGATATTTTCCAGTTACAACTAATTTAAGTGTTACTTGCAGCAGCAGTAGTGAAAGTAGTGAAGAAGAGAAGAGAGGAAAAGAAAAAAAAAAAAACAAAAAAAAGTTATTTTTAAATGGACATGTACCCTTAAGTGAATTGCTTAAAAAATCTGGCACATATTGGTTGGTGGGGGGTAGTAAAAGAAAATGAGTTATTTTAAAAGACATTAAAAATTACAGAATCAAATTCCAGCCTGGCAAGATTTTTTCTTTGTGGAAAATACTTAAGGATGAAAGTAATTCTTTTCTACTGCATTTTAGTTCAGTGTAAAAAGCTTTCATGTTAGCTAAATCCATTTTCTTTGTATGTAATTATGGTCCACAATAGCTCTATCTCCTACAAAACCGTAGTTTATTTTGAGTGATTTCAGTGTCTACTGTAAAGGAGTAAATTGCCCTTTTGAATTTCTATTAAGAATATAAGATGTACCTTGTTAGTAAGGTCTACAGGACTGAACGAAATTTAGTCCTTTATGGTTTTATTTGTTTGTTCATTTGCTGAATTCTGTTTTTATGCGTTACTTCTCCTCCTTGATTCTGCCTATTCTGTCTCACAGAGATTTCACAAAGAAGACTTGCACACTGAGCTGCAGAGCTGGCTGCTGCTGGAACAGCAAATACTTTTAATTCAGAAAAGAATGTGAAACATGTCCAGGCTTTATTGTTCTTTTTTTTTTTTTTTTTTTTTTTTTTTTTTTTTTGTGTGTTTTTTTTTTTTTTTTTTTTTCTTTTTCTTCTGCTGGTGCTTGATTTCTCTGATTTCTTTACTTTTGGTTCCCCAGTGCCTTAGTGTAATATTGATACCCTTACCCAAGTATTTGTTTGTAGGATTTGATGAGAAGTCTTTCATATAAAGAGATTTGTGCTGACTTGGAACAGACTCCTGTGTGAGGCTCTGCATTGCTGGGAAGTCCTGAGTTCGCTGTTCCAGGGACACACCATGGGAGCTGTGATTTCACGTAGCTGCAGGAGTATGAGTGTTAGCACTCTGCATTTAGTAAATAAAACTTTGTGGGTGGCATTTTGGCCCAGTATTGCTCAGATCAATGTTCCAGTGGTTTTGATGGAAACAGAGCTTAGTGCAGCTACAAATAATGCTTTTGAAAAACTCTGTTTAGTCAAAAGAGGTCTGGGAGGGAAAATTCTTGATAAGAATTGTATACATTTTTGTGAGATACAATCCCAAACATTAGCAGAGCTTCAACCATACTGAGTAAATGAGTTACCATGCTTATGAGTTATCTCATTCTTCAATCACTTTTTCAGTAAATCCTCACACATTTTGTCTGACTCCTGTCATGTTTTCCCACTTTGCAGTGATGGCATTTCCCTCTAGCAGAGGAGGGCTGTGGGAACGATTACTTCAGTGTGAGTGAGGTTATGTTTACACTAGAAAGCTCGCTGCTGCAAATTTTATCAGCGTGCAACAGCTGACTCTGCCATGTGCTCATAAAACACAAATTTGCTCCCTTACTTTGTGCAGTCCCCTGCCTGTTTGGTGTACTGTTGTTGTATAGCAGAAGTGCTCCCCAAGCTGCTCCCTGGCATTGTGTCCTGCAGGACATGCTTTTTTGGAGGAAAGCTGGGGAAATCATGGGTTGATGGGAACTGCTTTCTGCATTTGTTTCCTTCACTAGTTAAAATTCCCAGCACCCAGTAGCTACCTCTCCCATACATGACCACAGGTCCTGCTCATGTCTGATGTCTCTTTATAGTTCTGCTATGTAATTTGCTTGGATCTGGTGTAATTTAAACCACTACTACCACTGCAGCAGAGATGATGGAATTTTTCCAGAAGAGAAGTCAGAGCACCCCAGTGGTGGTAGAGGTGGTGGAGACAGCTCCCTGACTCTAGCACAAAGGAGCACCTCTAGGTATGAAAAATGAGGTATGAAAGATGCTATGATGAAACCCAAAGCCATCCTGGAAGAGCTAGCAGCAGGTGTGGGTGGCGGGGAGTTTTCCCCAGGCCTCCAGAGCAGGCTGCTGGTGTGTGGTTCTGCTGCAGCCTTGAGGCATGATTTAGTTCTTTTTCTCCCTTATGTCTTCTGCTGCAAGGTGCCTTCCATATCAAGAGCTCTGTGTTTCAGCCTGGTTGTTTTTACGTGGAAAGGCCAGCAGTTAATATTCTGTGACAGCAGAGTGAGTGAAGGAGGGTTCAAGGATGGCTGGAGATCTTTGCTGAGGTGGGAAGGCCAGGCCTGGTGTGGCTCATGCCCACACTGTCCCTCTGGAGCAGGTCCTGGAGCCAGCAGCGGTGTTGTGAGGCAGGGGCCCCTCAGAGGGATCGGGCTGTCTGATCCCACGCTGCAGCCAGGGAACATTCCTGTATGCTGTCAGTAGATTGACCTGTCTGGATCTCTCTGAGGCCAGCAGTTTTTGTGCTATTACTTCTTGCTACGTATTGCTGAGTACTTGGTGTAACATAGGTGATGGGAGATAAAAGTCATCTATTGATTTTCAACAGGAAAGCAGAAAGCAGAGTCACTGAGCAGTGCTGAAGCTGAGGAAAATATCATTTCACCACTCTGTCTTAGCATGTGCTTGGCTGCTGCTTATTTTTAGTACTTGTATTGTATATATACCTCAAACACTTATCATGGTGCTGATCATGTCAAAAGGAAGGAAAAAAGGTGGTACAAAACATCTACTGGTTCTCATGCTTTTACATTGAACTTTTTCAAACATTTTTAGTGTATGCAAAAAATCTAAAAAAGAAATAAACTTAACTCAGTCAAAACATGGAAGAGAATCTCTGGGTTTGAGAGTTGCCCGTTACCTGTTCTGGCACCACTGAAGAAGTGCAAGTTGCCTTCAGAGCCAGTTTGTTTACATGTGGTCATGTTTTTGTTTTTATTGACATACAATGGAGCAGCTAAGGATTGATGAGTATCTCCTGGCAAACACTGTGAAGGCCAGCTTAGAAAGCGATATCACAGTGGTCCTGAAATGCTGCACAAGGAGAGAAGGCTCTTTGGCTTGCTAGTGATGCATGTCAGACAAAAGTAATTCTTTCTAAGTTTAAGTAGTATTTCCTTTGGCATCTTCTGCAACAACTTGATCTGTTTGGAAGAGGGATGTTGGTCTTGAACTTTGTTTTGTGATTTTCAGTGTGTGAGTACTGGGGATTTAAAAAAAAAAAAAAAAAAAAAGGCTAAAAAAGGATTGGGGGAGGAAAGAAAGACCTCAGGGTAATGTCAACAGTGAGATTTTCAGGAGACATATCTGTATGTTCCTATGTCATTAACTTTGTTATCCTCAGGTACCTGGATCAATATTTTACTAATTTATGAAATGTATTCCTTGCATATTTCTGTTTTACAACAGTCAAAACTCTACCAGGTTTCTCACTCAATCTCTTGCTATGTAGCCAGGAAAAGTTTTTGAAATAAACTAGCTTCTCTCCGGCCTTCTTTCCTTTATTTCTCACCTGCACAAAGGAGTGCCATTTTTTAAAAGTGGGTGTGAGAGAGGACAGGTTTATATGCTGTGTATGGGAAAAGATGTTAACAGTGTAAAATTTTATTTAAGTGCCTTCCTCTGTCCACATTTGCTGGGAGGTTTCAGCCCAGTGTATTTCAAATGGCCAGAGATGTGCTGAAGTTTCAGTCCTACTTGCTTTCTGTTGCCCAGAAACTCTTCCATCCATTTGCAATACTACCCAGCATGAAAGGAGAGATGACACCAAAGAAAAGGGACTACTCCCAAATGGGGGCGGTTGTTGATGGGCTCCAGAAGTTGTGTGGGTTGGGGTTCTGCTTTACCAAAGCTGGATCCCTGGCCAGGTGCTGGCCTCCTCACTCTCCCTCACAGTCCCTAGTGTCTGTACTCCTTGCAACACCAGAACTGATGTCCTTGCTCCTCTGATTGGCCTTGGAGGGGAACTGAAACAGCTTCTTGTCCCCACATGCTGAGCAGTCTTTGCATTTATCCAAGAGCATAGAGCTGGAGTGGTGGTCTCGTCTTCTGTGGGCAAGTGGCCACCAATGGCTTTTCCAAAAGGCTGGGGGACTGTGTGTGGGTATCTGCAGTCTGAGTCACTGGACTTACGGAGTTAAAAATCCTCTTTAGCTTTATCACCATCATGGACAAATGTTATATGCAATTCTTTCTAGATGGTTCCTGGGACAGATTGCAGCATCTACACAGCTTGGTGTTGATAACCATGTGCTTCCTGAGACCTTGTGCGGTTCAAGGAAGGAGATGTAATCAGGTTGAAATGAGGAATTTTCCCATTCCCTCAGATTTGTCTGTTGGGGCCTGTACACCAGTTGTTAAAACTTTGTGGTGTGAATCTGGGCTATGAAAGCAGTTGCCTTTATACTAAATGGGGCCGAGAGGAACGAGCAACTGCAAGTAGAACGTAACCGTACATTCTGAAAATGTGTGAGACACGGTCGGTGTAGCCATTTTTTAGGTTTTTAACAAGGAGACGCAAAGAATTACAGCGCCATACAGCTAAGCTTTTGAAAAATATAGTTAGATGTGATTGTTTTATCAAGATTACTTATACTTCTTGGGATGCCTGGTGCGTCTATGTATAAAAAAGACAAAAATCTAGTTTTACCTGCCCCCACAGAGCTAGTTGCAGGTATGTGGAATAGGTGGTGTTTGCAATGTGACAGCAGATCTCTATTTTTCTTTGCTTTTATAAACATTAAAAACAGGGCTCCATTGGTTTATCAGTGCTAAATATAAATAAATTCCTGAGTTTGATATATCTTGAAATCTTACTTGCATCAGCCATTTTTCATGAGAAAAACAAATGTGTAATCCAGGTGTAGTTCACAAAAAGATCAGAATTTATAACCTGATATATCTAAAGCTATCTTGTATAGGTTGATACTTCCAGCTGCAGTAAAAATCTGATTAACACTCTAGTCAGCTCTTACTTTGAATCACTGAAGTTAAAATGAAAAGGTAACCTAAAATGCTTTGAAATGTAACTTTTCAAAGTGCCCAATTTAGGATTTGCATTAAGTACCTGAATAAAAGGACACTTCCCATTTTCTTCAGTAGGCTCTAGATAAGGACTACATAATGCATGACTTTTAGGGTGTCTTTTTGAGTAATGAGGGAACAATAATAATAAATTTAGCTTAAATATGTATTCAGGTGTTAGAGGAGGTTAAATTAAATGTGTCTATTGTTTTTAAAAGCATTTAGGCTCAAATACATACTGTGGCCTTTAGTCCCAATAACAGGCATGAAGAAACCTTCTACTTGAGGATCTGCCATGGTTTTTTGCAGGTGTTCCATATCATGACATCATGTAATAAGCTGACACAGGTGGAAGGGCTACTGAGGGGGAAACCACAGTTCCCAGAATGTTTCTGTCCTTTCCCATGTGGTTTCTGGGAGCTCCACTTCTCTTGGCCTCTGACCACCATTGTGGACACGCATGGTCAGAGACACTCCTCCCTTTCGATTCCGCAATCTGTTAGATTTATTGCTCTCAATTCATTTCATAGTGTGTTATCTTACATCCTTTGCTGATTTAAGTAAACTAGTTATCTCTTACCTCAATTGCACCTCCTCCTTTCTCATTCCTCTAACTGGCCTCCGTGAGGGGGGCTGGGGATGGGAGTAGGCCCTGTTGCGGGACAATCTTTAGTTAACTCATGACAGGATCTTATTTCATAAATGAACATTAATAATCATAGAACGGCCTGGGTTGAACAGGACCTTAAAGATCATCTAGTTTCAACCCCCCCGCTGTGGACAGGGTTGCCAACCACTAGATCAAACTGCCTAGGGCCCCATCCAACCTGGCTTTGAATTCCTCCAGGGATTGGGCATAATGATAACATAATAATAACAGAATCTTAGATTTAGAAAATGTTTAATTTACAAGTCTGAATGTTCAAACTTTGTCAGACGGTGTTCTAAATAGTCATTGACTTATGGAATGCCGTGTTAAATAATCAAATACCACCTCAACAACTCCGTAATTGTATAGCCAATTGCAATCAATGTGCTAATCACTATTAGAAAATCTAACACTTCCTCTTCAAATTGTTATCCTAATTATTAGCATAATTGATATCACATGTAGCTGTACCAACTGATAATAATAGAAGGACATTTAACACTTGTGGAGTGTGTATAACTTCAGATTCAGGACAAATATTTGCACTTGAACTGAAGCCTTAGTGGTTTTTGTTTATTTATTTATTATTTTTAAAAAATTATCTTATTTTCTAAAAGCTTAACTAATCTCTTGCCTGCTCTACACAGAAAAAAAAAGTGAGGGATATTGAGGAAAATTAAACATGGTATGTTATTTTACATTCCTTTTGTTCTCCAGCACTGTTTCTGACTAATTCATTATTCTTGCTTCTCTGGATTGAAACATCTGAATTTTTTAGCATGTTATCAACTCTTGGACTTGTCCACAACAGCAGAACAAGTGTGGCAGATACATTTTAATTAAACTCATGAAATGAGATCCTCATTCTCTGTATGGCAGTGGCAGCTAACATCCCACTCTGGCTCTAGCCCCTGCTGATGGAGGTCTCCACAGACAGATGATGCATTGTGTCCTACAGAAGTTCCCAAAGTTGTCTGGAAAGCTCAGACTAAAGTCAATGGCAGCATTTTCCTCTTGGAGCTAGCCTAAAATGTGTCAGCCCCCAAAAATTATTTCACCCAGCATTTGAGAATCACCAAGGAAGAATTTTGTTTGTATACAAACATTAAAATGAAACATTTTCCTGATGTTGGACTTGCATATTGAAGTCACTGTTTCCTTCAGCAAGATGAAATCTGGTATTACCATGTGAACAGAAGCATAAAATCCTTTCATGGGATTAAATAGCACATATTTGTAGGTAGCATTATGTTTATTAGATTTTGCTCAGTTAATACATTTTCCTCTCTCCTGTTGGTTACTGTGGAGTGGAAAACGTGCCAATTCAACACCCGTTCACGTAATGGTTATTATATTCCCTGATACTGTAATTGGCCAAATAATTAAGTTGTGCTTGCTACAGTATTACAACAGTATTACAACAGGCCAGAATTTAGCATTAAGAAGGCAGGAAAATAACTGTGAAATGAGGTTCCTTTCAGTGATGTATACCCACCTTCTGCAACACCAAGTCCTCCGAAAACATGCTAGGCCGGAAGGACTGAGGACTGGACAGCAAATGAGGGACTGCAGAGTCTATTTCCTTCAGGACTGCTAAATGCCAGGGAAAGATGACAGCATGCTCCTGCCAGGATGGAGGGTAGCCTAGTATCTTCTCCCCATCATGGCTCATTGCTTCAGGCAGTGAACTTACACCTGTGAGATGGAGACTTGAGAGACCACTTGCCTAGCAGTAGTGAGGTACAGCAGGAGACAAAGGCTCTCTGAGCTCTTCCTGCCCCTGGCTCTCCAGCAACTCTCAGCTCTTACCTGTTACTCAGAGACTCCTTTTGGTAGAGAGTTATGAGTTGCCAGCTGTCAGGCATGTGGTTCGAGCTCAATAAATAATAAATAGTCCTTGTAATATTAAGATTGGTTGGGGAAGTCTGTGCATCTGATTTTGTCACACATGGCCAGGGATAGAAAAGGATTAGCAACCAAATGGTACAAGGATTTAGAGGACCTCAAATCTTTTTCTATTCCTACTTTTCCCCTGCAGCCCATCTCAAATAAATGCAGTAATGCCAAGAGATGCATGAATTCCCAAGGCTTGATTTCAGTTTCAAATGTTAGAATACTACTATCCAAAATATTTCTGAAACTTGAACTGTAAAAAGAGAGCTAGAAAAATATCTGATGCCTTTGATACAAGCAGTCCTGTAGGATTCACTGTAGTTCTTCTTAGGACTTCTTGTGCTAACGGCTGAAGGACATAAAACTACTGTTTAACCATTTCAAGCTTGTAAGAGAATGCTGGCTGAAGTTTGATTCCACACAAAAGAAACTGCTTAGGAGTCTTCTCCTTTTTCCTGAATTACTTTATTTACCTTTATTAAATTAGCATCTTGATTTTCATCGGTAACACCATAGGTATCACTGGATACTTTCTGAAGGTATAAAGAGGGAAAATGATGGTCCGGGGTATTTTCTTAGTGTACATTTATGGAAAAACATAGGATTTTTTTGCTTCCTTCAAGTCAGCTTTGTTACTTGTTTTCCAACAGCTTCAACAATAAACAGAAGTGAACTGGGAGAACCCTAGGAGAACTAGGAGAACACTTTGCTACCTGGAAAGGAAACTCCAAGAGAAAAGGCCCCAACCAGTGGCACCAGACTTCAGATCAGGCAAATGAAAATGCAGTGCTCTGGCAAAATGAATCATCTCCATTCCTGCAGCAAGGCGGGTGAGGCACATTTTTTTCAGTATAGGCAGCAAATATTTTGCTTATCTACATTGCTGACTGGGTGGAAAAAATGACTTGGGCTGTGACATTCAACTCTGTGACTGTATTTGCCAAATACTTTGGGTTAGACATGCTACCTGAAAATAATTCAAGCTTTGTTGTGTTGAGTGTAACAGCTGTAAAACGAGTCCCTACAAACAGCTCAATTGCAGATGATGACCATGATTAAGTGAATGCAATAGAAGAGATGAAGCGACCTCCCAGAGACAGTAACATCAGCCGTAGATACCAGGTCTCCTGGCTCCCAGCTGCCCGCACTGCTAACCAGATATCATGCAGTAAACGTCAGTTATGCAGGCAGGGGTAATGGATGACGCATTTTAAATGGCTGCAAGAAAGAAACATTCATGCTGAATTTGCATAGTCTTGAGGACAAACAATTGGCAACAACATAGGCTATCACATCCCCACTGTTAGAGACTTTAAGGATAGAAGATTAATTAGATCTCTGCACCTGACCTGCTGAATACACTCTCCCCCTTTCATGCAGTTAAGCCAATACTGAGTTGTAAGTCAGTTGTAACTTGTGTTTAGTTTAGATTTTCACCCCGTCACCTCACTGTCAAGTTTCCTATTTGGATCAAAGCAGAATCTCTGTGATTTTCTAGAAAAACATCCAAATTTCACCATCTCTGTTATGCAGGGGCTTTTCTTTTAAGGAGCACAACTCTCTTGTCTGTGAGTGGAGAGCTCCTACGGTGACATTGAAACGCCAGCTAGCTTTGCAAGCCCTGGCTAAGTTTCAAGTTAATACATGGTTCTCTCTGTGCTTTGGAGAAAAACCCCAAGTGTGCCACCATTGGTATCCTTCTGCCCAAAGGTGATAGACAAAGTGTGTCTGTTTTCATCACTCACTCACTCACTCTCTGAACAGTAGCAATATTTGGAGCATTCTGCCTTTGCTGACAGTGGTCAGGCTGACTTGCAGGAACCATGTGGACAAGCAGGCAGTAAGAAAATGGGTGTCAGATTTAGAGGGAGATACCTCCAAGCACTAAAGGGTGAGGAACCCAAATGGAATAGTTAAAGGATCACATATTAAGAGCAGTCTTTTTTTAGCTGGGGAGACGGCCACACTGAGCATTGGATGGATCTTGTGTCTGTCTTGTTCTGAATCGTTAGAAATTATTTTGCCTAACAGTGAAAAACACCCAGCCCAGTATGCTAACCAGTACGGATATCAGCCCCAAATGCCTACATCTACCTACAGGGCCCATAACAGAAAAATCATGATGTTACGCTAATGCCATCATTAAGCTGGCCGAGACTCCATGGCCAGCTTGTGCTTAGCGGTGGTGCAGGCAGATAGGAGCAGGCAGGGTGCTATGGAAAGTGCTCCAAGAGCACTCACCCCACCTCTCCCTGCTCCTCAGCTCAGCAAAGACAGTCTCCAAAGTACCGTGTCTTCCACCATCCATCAAAATCCCTCTTGCTTTCTGCCTTTGTGTGAAAAGTCCTGAAAAGTTTCTCTCAGAAACTCAATTTATTTATTAACATTCAGGATTTTTTTAGTATTTTCTTTTTATTCAGTTAAATACAGGTAATAAGTAATCTCTCTATAGAAAGGAAGAAAAAAAAATGCATTCTAATTGCCTGAAAATACTGACTAAAAAGAACTGAAAGCATTTTCTTAAATTGTATTTGTGGCAATGGGTCTTTGTGCATACTGTCATGGGTAACATAATGCAAATCGCCAAGACTGACAAAGCTGCTGTAGAGCCAGAAGCTTTTTGCTTTCAATTCTCAAGTGAAATGGAGATTGATCTGAGCTCCCAGCTTAGCAGTTAAACAGATTTTGCCAGTCTTTGTTTCTTATCAAATTAAAATAAAAGTGACATGTTCCTTTATAATAATGTAGAAATGTAAATATATAGATTTGAAATAGAAAAAAATTAATTACCCTAAATGGACATATAATAACAAGTAAATACATAAGGAAACAAAACCATTAATTGATTGGGCTTCTTATTATAATGAAAGGATTAACAGCTCCTTTCTGAAACACTAAACTCTGACATGATGTTTACATTTCCATATATTTTTAATGATCACATAGTTTAGCATTTGAATAAAACAGCACCATATGCTTTAGCTGTATTAATCACTGCAAACACTGAACACTAAATATGGAATAAGTTATCATGTAAAGATATTTAATACTGGCAATTCCCACTAATATTCCACATCACTTTAGTTTTAATAAGCCAGGACTTTGCTAAAATGAAATGCCTCTTTTTATTAACTACAGAGTAAAAATGTTTAATAGAGTTGCTGGAATGAAGCATAGGCTGGACACAAATGTCTTCATTTTGTTTTAAAACAAAGAAAAAGAACATTTATATTTTCTGAAACAAATAGAATCATTTTCATGACTCGTTCTTTCTAGGGTGGTTTTTTTCAAGTGCAAGTGGAAAATTATTTTATTTAGATCTGGTTTCAGAGCAAGAACAGAACTATGCAATAATAAATGCATCAGAGGCTGGCTTTACTTTGACAGGTGGGATGGCCTCTGTAGTTTCACTGAAGTGTCAAGAGTAAACCACTGGAAAGGGACGGAAAAGCCAGTTTCTTTAACAGCAGCCCATATATGGGATATATTTTTCTAGTATAGTAATTTAGCAGTATATAGTTTGTTTAACTTTAGAACTACGCAACACAGCCTAGAAACAGTTTTCAGTGTGTGACCAGGAGACTTGCTTGCTTACCATACTCCGGGGACAGACCTCAGAGCAAAGCTATCTACTGGCCCTCTGTTGATGGAAGGAGTTCTCACCCACCTATCCTGGCTCCATCAGTGCAGTGCTGCTTGGAGGGGACACTCTGAGTCGCAAATAAGGAAATCTAGGGGCTCTGCTTTTTCTCTTCTGAAACTACCAAGTGGACCTTGACACAAAATATGTCTTTCAAAGAAATGACATTTAACCAAAAGCTTGATCTGTAATGGGATACTATCTAAATCCTATAATGGAAGTAATTTACCAGATTGGTTTGGAGGCGTATTAAGGCAATACAGGAACCATGGTCTGCATCGCTGATAATGTTATCCATGCACTTGCTAGTCCATTAGCAGAGTGATTCATCTGAGAGCAGCAAAGGGCCAGACCACTCTCCCAAACATGCAAACATCTAGACAAAATAGATCACAGAAGCAACTAAGCAGCTGTTCCCCTTCCTGCCATACCTGCTGCTAGTGTATGATGGAGCAAATGGCCATTAGGGCTCGTACTTTTAACAAGATTGTATGTGCCTCTTTGAGAAATGTCATTTGAGATGGATGTGTTTTCCTAGCAGATATTACACATAGCTGCAGTCCCCCAGCTTGCTGTTCAATTAGGGACAAATCTCAAACAAAATACACAGCTGCGAACTACTGAACTTAACCTGGCATTAGCCAGCATTAGAAAGGCATGCTCTGATAACTTCAGCAGGCAAAGGAGGTTATTTAAGGGAATGCATTCTCTGTCTCATAATCATGGAGATTATTTCGCGCTATCTCTTCCTTCTTCTCCCCACCCAGAACTATATGCAGCTGCAGAAGGACCAGCTGCATTGGCAGGGGCAGGCACAGCCTCAGGCACTGGGCTGCTGCAGGCTGGGGGTGAGCAGGCCCCCCCGCAGCCCAAAAGGGCTGTACCAAGATGGGGAGTGGGGTCCAGGGCGGTCCCACCACCTTCCCTACCACACTAGTGTGCAGCTACAAGGTTGGCGTGAAATTCAGCAGCGGCTTGGGTTAAGGAGCCTGGCAGAGACTGGTTTCTTTCTGTGCCTGGATTATAACTGATTGTGTCAGTGCAATATTAATTTCTGTGTAATACAATAAACAGGCTTGGTTTTCTCAGAGAGAGGACTTTTTAAAGGTACAGTCAGAAATAAGAACAGCTGATCAGCCTGAGCATATCATAAAACTCCACTTCAAATACGTATAGCAATGCTCAAATAATCCCTGAAGTGCCTGTAATTTATTGAGTCCCCCCGAGTATCAGCATCACCATGGTCAGGTAGAGATAAGTGGATTAGTTCTGGATATGAGCATCTGAATTTATACTTCACTGCTCAAATTCATACCTCCTGAATTTGAGCCTATCATCATGTTGTAGGGCTCAGCTATCTAAGTTTGCTATGGTTTAAACTGTCTGAGACATGTGAGGTGAAAAAATTTGTGAGGATACAGATGTTCTTTGTGTCTGATGGGGAGGGGGAGCTTCCTCTAGTCTGCTGCTAATATTATAGCTGTTCATATCTGTTTATTTCCAACTAGAGGGAAACACTGCCTCATTTGGCATGGTCAGTGCTTGTTCCCACGTTAATTGGTTTTGTTCTGCCTGTCTCTATTTGTCTGCATGTCCCCAGTAACTCTGACACCAGTTCCAGCACTGTAGGCAGTTTTGCTTTCCACTTTTCTCTGAGCAAAAGAGGTGACAAGCAGCCTTTATCAGCATTGTTCCACAGCAACATTAAACCGTGTATATGAGTCCGACTCGGTGTTCTGCCCTGTTTGACATTGTTTTCTACCAGCCACTTAGATGGCTGATAATGAGAGTTTAATCCTTCTTTTTACTGCTAAAAATATATATCTATTAAATGTAGCCATATTGTTGGCTATTAACTACACTGAGGATGTACCTGGAGAAAATAGGTATGCTCAATCCCCATTTTTGTGTCAGTGTCTTCAAGTAATGCTCTCTCTTCAGTGTAAATAAGAGCAAGAAGTAGGTGCCTCTTCCAAAGCAAATAAATCTCTGCCTGGTTTAATCCAGAGGACAGTTTTGCTTTGCCACCAAACAGACCCCTTTCACTTGATTTGCTTTATATCTTTATCTTGTTTCTACTCTTCCAAATGCTGGGCACAGATTTTGCTGTTGCTGCTCTCTGTAGCATCTGCAAATTCATGTTGTGCTTCTTGTGGAATCTGCCTCTGATTTCACATATTTTCTTCCACTCCCTCCTTGCATTTAGTATGAGATACTCAATAATGTGAGGGTGTTGCCCCCTGGCCTCAGGCTGGATTAGATTGGATTTCTGGCCAGGAATATGCTGAAAGTCAATTCCTGGCTCTAAAATGAGGCTTTGTATAGTTTGCATCGTCTGGTCTGTTGGGCCACATCAGCTGCAGTTACCCCCTGACCAGGTCTGAGGGCCCTCGCATCCCTCAGCTCCCTGGACCAGCTCTGCATGGAGGCACAACACTGCAGTACAGCAGTCCACTCAGGTCTTGGAGGAGGTGCCATCACAGACCCAAGTGGATGAGCTGTCCCCTTGTATGGGCTTTCCAGGAAGCAGGTGCTCACTGGCCACTGAGCCCAGCCAAATGAAGATGGGTGCTCACCGCTTGCATGCTGGAGGCACTGAAGGCAGGAATTATTCACACTCAAGCCAGCCCTCACAAGGGCAACACAAAAGGGTAGTCTGGGGCACCTGGGCCCAACACAGCAAGGAGTGCTCAGTGAGGTTACCAGTTGTGCTAGCAACCCTGAGCCCTTCAGCCTTAAGACAGTTTTGAGCTCTTTGGTCTCTCCCCTTTCCCTTGTTACCTGCTTGTTTTCAACTATACCATGTTCGCTTTCATGCAAAGTGCCTCTGATCCCTGCATTATAGTTTCACTGTCAGCTACCTCTGAGTTAATTGGAAGCTGTTAAAAACACTAAGTGCCTCAGAACCTGCTATTGTCAGAAATTAAGGTACTTCCTGACATTCATTGTTTTGGCTGGTCTCCTAAGTCAGCAGGTGTCCTTGGCTTGCAGATTTCCATGCCATTTCAGCTCTGGTTAGGCTCTTAAAGGCTGTGTACTGCTTGAAATTGCATGGAGCAGTGGCTTCAGCATAGCGAAGACACACCTGAGGAGCCTGTAGCTGAGGTAGCTCAGCTTGCTGTCTAGCTGAGGTCACACCTCAGGGTAAGCTAGCCCTCATTCAGGTGATTTCTCGAGCCTGCAAGTTGCCAGTTGCTGGTTACTGCCTGAGAACAGTACAGTTGTTGCCCCAAAGACCCAACTTTGGTGTTAGGCAGCCAATGTTGTGAGTGTCCTGCACCATACAGTAGGAGCCCTTTCCCAAAGATCTAGGTGGATCTGCCAGGCTTCAGCAAGATTTCCTAAAATAAAACTTACTGCTCAGAGATACCATCATTCAAGGGCTGCAAGCAGCTGCTCCTGAAGCCAGTGAAAGAGGCTTCTTTTCTGCAAAGATGTTTTCAGATATAAGGCTTCCCAAAGGGAAGGAGAGGAAATTTTCCTTGCACCTTTACAGGGGCTGAAAGCAATAGACTCCACCACCTGCACAGTGTTCACTTGGGGAAGGAAAGCAGAGATGCACTCCCCAGACGTTGTCTCCCACACAGGCTCCCAGTCCAGGCTGCTGCCTGTGTGTTGCCAGCTGAGCCAGTCCATTAGCACAAGCAAAACTGAATTAAGAGCCCAAGGAGGAGCGTGTTGTGGGGAGCAGGGCAGCTGGCAAGAAGACAAAGGACTGAAGAGGAAAGAGAATTTGCAGACAGAAAGGTTGAGTCCCTTTGCAGTCTCCAGCAGTGTGCTTCCTGGTGACAGCCTCCGTTTTAGCGGAGGCACACTCCTTGCAGAGCCCAGGAAATGTGAGGGGGCGAAAGGGGTAGTCTCTTGAGGATACATTTTCTCTTCTGTAACCAGGAAGAGAAGGAAGGGAATGGAAGATGGTTGGTTTATATGGCTATTCTGGCAGTTCCTTGCTGAGGCCGCCTCAGAGAGGGAACTACACTGTAAGAGGATTAGAGGAGCAAAATATCCTCCAGCCATCCGATATGTTTCCACTATGTCCCCATGAGACAGACTTTGCAACCTCTGGAGATCACCTCTGGAGATCTCCTGTCTGGGTAAATGAGGGGGAAGTTTCTCACTGATTTCAAACTAAACAGGGCTGAGGAGGTGAAATCCACACATTCATTTTTCCTCCTTACAGCCAGCCACTGTCATCCACACTACATCAGCACGTGCTTCTTTTCTTTGAAAGAAAATGGCAATCTTGATATATTTCCATATCTGTGCTTTCTCCAGTATCAGGATTTTTACAGAGAAGGTCAAAAATATTAGGTGGAATTAATTCTATTTTGTGTATTTTACCATCAAAACAAATACACTTTCTGCAAATTTCTGGGAAATATTCTACTTTATTTTAGAATTCTGGGCAGTGACTTACCGGCTGTTCACAAATGAATGATTCTCAGCTTGAGGTGCTGGTGGGAATTTCTCATTACAGTCACAAGTCAGGGAGGGAATTTACATTCTTAAATGTACTGATATTAGTCAGCTCTGCACCCTGCATGTATCGATATTGGCATAATACAGTGGTACTTGCCTGTGGAGATCCTCTTTCAGCAGACTCTTACCCCTGTGCCCAGTGTTGTCTGCAGCTCTGTAAGCACAACCCTGCCCTGCCGTGCTGGAAAGCTTCAACTCATGAAGGAAAGCTGCCTGGCACCAGCTGCATGGGCACGCAGAAACCAGTAGCATAGGAGAACTTATTAAACTTCACCAATTGAGCCCATACAAGTAAACTGTATTCTGCTGAGAGATTACTTTTTCTTTTCCTTCTACTTAAGAAAGTTTTATTTTGTTTTGTCTGTTCTATCCTATCCTATCCTATCCTATCCTATCCTATCCTATCCTATCCTATCCTATCCTATCCTATCCTATTTTAATTCTACCAGGTAGTAATGACAAGATGACATTTTTATTCAAATGTGTGACAAGTGTATTTACAGCTGTGGACCAGGATTTTCTGTACAGCCCTTTTTTAAATAATGCAGCATCATATATGAGCTTTAGGTTTTGTTGCTGACATCTAGATCTGTGAACTGTGAGCATGATAAGCATGGTGGCATTGGTACACTGCTGAGTGTTGAGAGACATTCCTAAATGGAGCATGACTCGACTCAACTTTTTTGGTGCTGAAATGCAAATATTTCTTTCCGGAGACCTTTTCTGACATCAAGGGCAAGTAAACTACTACGTGTTGGTTTCTGGAAGCCAAAAAATTGTTCTCGTGTTTAAATAGGAAGTTTCAGATAATCACGACCTTCCCAAGGCTGAGCATATTTGTATTTTCAATATATATTTCATGTGCAATAACTAAGCCATACTAATTAACTATTGTTGAAGCAGTCAAATGAACAGCCATGCTAATGGTCGGTCTCCACTCACAGAGAGTCACCATATACATGTGTGTTAGTGTGTGTGTTACATTTAGGCCTCCCCCATGAAATGTTGTTATTTATTTGAACTTCAACATTGGAGGGATTTTGTGTTGTTTTCAAATGGGTATTAGCACTGATGTGGTAAATTGAGCCATGTGTTCTGTATTATATCTTATGGTACTGTATGGTATCTATAGAATTCAGTTATTTACTTTTTGTGCCCTGTAACTTACTTTGCTAAGATTTTTTTAATGTATGATGTAAGATCTCACTGGTAGGCAGTACTTCCTTCTTTTGGGAACCGTATTAGAGCTCAGCAGATGTTTTTAGCATTCAGCAGGAAAGCGAGCAGCCCAGCCATCCAGCTGAGACAGGGCGAGAGTGAATCTTGCTGAGGGGTGAAGCTGAGAAAGATCCTGCACAGTATAAGGCTATAAATCCCTGACTATTTAAGTACTAAGAACTGTTCCAGGATCAAGCTTCTGATAGAACAATAGCAGGATCTTCTATTTACCAACTAGCAAGTAAATGTAGCCTGAGCTTTTCAGAAAGTTTCCATCCAGACCACGAAGCTCCACAGAAGCTGCAGGGCAAAGCCATGTTGAGAGCCACAGCAGCAGTGGTACCAAAACCACTGTATTTCTAAAAGCAGACAGAGGATGTGTGCCTGCTAGCTGTGCATGTGTGGTCCTTCCCCTGGCAGCCCGAACAGAAATGATCAGCTGAAGGGGACGGTGTCCCTGTGCTGATGCATGCCTCAGCTTTACTATCCCCAAAACTTCACCTTGTAGGATGTGGCCCCAGTATGTCCTGCTTTCTCAGCAGCTTTTCCACAACTTTCTACGCCAGACCTCCCTTCCCCTGTCTCCTTCCCATTGTCCATGCCCTCCTCTCCAGCGCTCCCTGCTCTCCTCACAGCCCTGAGCTTGTAGCTTGCCTCAGCGTCCGGCTGAGGGGTGACCAGTGTCACTGCTGCCACCCCCGATCCCTCTCACTTGCGCAGGGCTGGATCTGCAAAGAAGGGGAGCAAACACTCCTCATCCCCCACTCTCACCAGAAAAAAACAAACAAAAACAAACGAACAAAAAAAAAAAAACCACCTCTAAGCATGGTTCATCAGCTGTGGTGTAACCTTGCTGTGGCAGATCTGGGTTAGGAAGTGGAGTCTGTGAATGGAAAGTCTGTGTTTACTTGATGCTTTCCACGAGTGACCAGATGCTATTCACTTATAGCACATAGCTCTGTGAAGTTCCTGACCTATATCGGACAGAAATCAACAAAACCACAGCGAGGCTTGTTGTCCCACTGAAACTGAAGTCAGTTCAGATTGTGATTTGTTCGCATTGAGAGCAACTATTCACTGCAGTCAGCAAGATATACTGAAATGTTTCTGAAAATAGGCGAAGAGTTTGGAAGCTCTGCCTTCCCTTACACACCAGGGTGCAGAAATGCAAAAGTTAAAACTGGATTCTTAACTTGCTGTGATTTCCAGCAACAACAACAGCATTCAGAATAATCTCAAATGTCTTCAGAGGGTCAGTTCAGATAAGCAACCAAAAGTTCATGTGATATAATCTGGAAAGTTTATCTAAACTTCTTGTGTCTGCATAATTGAGCTTGAAATCTTGCAAGAACAGGCTTGTTTTCTGACTCTGTATAACATACACTGCATCTTCTACATGTCTGCAGTTTCCAGACTCTTAATCTCCAGTGAACCAGAATAAGTCAACAACATTTGCAGTCGTACATAACACTTGCTCTGTTCAAATATGTCATTCCTGCTATCTTTACAAATGGCATCACCACAGCATAAGCATGGGATGAAGACTGCAGTAACCTTTCATGCTTCCTGGCTTAAACAGTATCTTCTCATGTCCTGCACAGCACGTAATACCAGGTTTCAGGTGACTAGTTTTAATCTAGTGATCAATGTGATAATCAAAGTTTGTGCTTGATTGAAATACCAAAGCAGCAAGCACTATCTTCATCTTCCAGCTCCCAATTCATATTAACCTTGCTATTGTTTTGTTAAGTTTGTTTTCCCATGTTCCTTTTAGAAATACATTGTAGTGTTTTGTCTCAAAAGCACTTAGCACCAATTCATTTCTGCTGACCCACACATCAATAAAATTAATCATACTATCATCTTAAAATGATACCGCTCTTTTCCTGCTAGTGAGTCTCTATGGATGCACAACTGTGGCACTAAGCAGCATTTGCTCTCCTTGCCTTCCATGGGATGATCCTGGATTGCCCAGCACAGCGTAACTCTGTAGTTAGAGATGGAGACACTTCACAAATGGGCAGAGGATTCTGCTGGTGCCCTGCTGCCTGCTAGAGGTTTCTGCCCTTGATCAGTGCGCATTGAGTTGCTGGTACTTGTAAGGAAGCTCACGGTGAGGGCAGTTCACCTACCAAAGCAGTGCCTTTGTAGTAGACAGGGCTTTTCAGTGACCAGCCAGCAGAGCAGGGAAGGAATCACTTATTTAAGGGATGCAGAGAGGGAACCTGGCCAACAAAATGCAGAGCTGCTGCCTTGCCTGGCTCAGTTAGGCAAGCCTTCTGTGTAGCTCATTTCGTAAGACTCAAAAATGGCCATTCTTCCACTGTTTCTCTCCCAGACATGCCTGGCACATTGCATGTACAATCCCTTTTCGTCCCCATTCCCAGCCTACTTGTGCATCTTATCCATTTGTGAGGTGGCAAAGGCTTTCTGAGTGCAAGATGTATATTTGACTCCTGCAAGCTACTCTAGCTTTTAAACTGCAGGTGCACACATGTCCTTGCAAAGCAGTTGTGCCCTGTACCTGCAGAGGCAGAGCTGCCTCCCGCTGGGGAAAGGGCTGGTGTTGATCCCTGGAGGTGTTCAAGGCTGGGCTGGATGGGCCCTGGGCAGCCTGATCCAATGGGTGGCAACCAGCCGACAGCAGGGGCTTGGAGCTGGGTGTGCAGTAAGGTCCCTTCCAACCCAAATCATTCTAGGATTCTATGGTTCTATGATGCTAGAGCACCTCTGGGGCAGAAAGCTTGTAAGCCAGACCTCTGTTTGCATTTCTGCTATCAGGCATTTCTAAGGGCACTACCTATTCAACTTTGCTACCTTGAGCAGTAGTACAGGAGAATATTACAAGTTTATTCCCCTCTCCTCACAATAAAATCTGGGAAGAGAGGGAGCCACTGAGCTCATTTCCACTGTTTAGTACAGGATGTAAACTCAAACCGAAAGTACATCAGCTGATGCTGATGCAGAGCACATCTGCTGATACTGAATTTCCTCCTAAACAAAAACAACTAAGAGGAACTGACAGCTCTGCTTGTGCTCTGACACAATCTCAGAAATTTTGGGTAGTAAAAAGCACCTGAAGCTAATTGTAGTGGTAAAAATCATAGAAATTCCTCTCCCTCCCCTGCCCTTTCTTCCACCTCTGCATCCCATTTAGCACAGAAGTCAGAGGCAGCATGCACCTGGGGTGAGAAAACAGAGCCAGGCTGACATCCTTTTCATTTCTCTGAACACACAAGGCACTGCTGTCCCAGGCCCTGTGTTTCTGAGGCCCCAGTGACAGTGCTTAGACTGGAGGTGGAGCTCACTGAAAGGGTTTGCACAGAAAGTTCTGTGCCCGCAGAGCCTTGCTCTGGTTTTACTGATTGTCCCTGCAGTGTGGCGATGCGCTGTGCATTCCCACGTAACGCCAAGGGAAAGATTTTGTTGTTGTTGTTCTGTGGGTTCAGATTGCAGAGAGCAGGGGGAGATGCTGGTGCCGCTGGGTGCAGCTGGGAAAAACAGTCCTTGGGGAGGGAGAAAAATAAGGAATCAAAAAAGTTGTGTTTTTGCTCATCTTTGAATTTTGTTGTAACAGAGAAAATTTTCCAGTAACGAGAACTCTAAAATAAAAAAATGAAAATATAAAGTGAAATATTTTTGTTTCTGGTTAAGTATATGTGATGTTTTGTCCTCATCACGGTTTTTTAATTCACTGAGGAAACTCATGTTTGTGGTGACTTTTCAGTTTGCTCACAGAATGAATAAATAAAAGGGATTCCTTGCACTACAGCTTTTAGCGCTACTGACTAGCCTGCAAGTTATTTTGTTGCATAAGGGGGAAAATTCCTTCAAAAAGGGCTGTTTTGTAAATCCTTTTACCTTGCAGCTATGTTACTCTTGTTCAGCATGAAGGGTTGGGTAGGAATATACCAGCTGAGGCAAGCAAGGGAAGCCTACGTATTTTTTAGAGTGCGTGTAAAGGAAGTAGAATATGATGCCATTGCTTAAGAACTTCACTGATTTTACAAGAGTGAATGCCTTTTTCCCCATTTACAGATAACTGAAATGAGCGGAAAGTCACAAAGAAAATACAATGGTCAGAAGCCATTTTTACAAGGTGGGCTTTTATTCTCTGTGCTGAAAAGCAAGCTGAGCAATACTATTTACAATATTATAATGGGCATTCCTGTGTTATTTTAAAGAGCTTTAAGGGATGAAAACAGATCTACTGGGGTATGGTATTAGAACTGCCAAATAGGATGCACATGCCTTGACTTTTGTAAGAAATGCTTGCCTTTCTATTTTTGTTAAAGGCATTAAATATTCTATGCGCGTGCTGGCCCTAGCATTAGATTTAAGACCATAATTATCAACTCTGGATCACACCATCTAGTATATAGCTCCCAGTTCATCTGAAGCAAAGGCGTGATTGTCATCTTCTGTCAAAGAACTGGCACCAGCCCAAGGGCTTTAAAACTTCTCCTGGGGGTGCACCAGAGAGGCATGCTTTACTGCAGCAGTTTTCAACCTGGTGACATCTCAGTGGCAACCGCAACACACAGGAAAGTAAAATCTCCAGCTAATTTTTTAGCAGGAGGAAGGGCTGCACCGTGGCTCTGTGGAGATGCACATTTCTCTTTTTCTGCACTAGTTGCAAAGCAGCTGTGGTGATGTGAAGGGGGCAAGGGAATCTTGTGAGAGCCCTTTATCCTTCCAAAAGGGTGCCCCAAAAAGCAGCAGTGGGTGGGAGCTGCCCCTGGGGAAGAGAACTGTTGGTCTGGCAGCTGCCTGGGATGGAGGTGACACTGAATATGGGCCTGCCACCCACAGCAGCATTGCTTTTTGGCCTGTTCCTGGCCAAATGCTGTCTGTGCAGTGCTGCTGTGTAGTGTCCTTTTCCCATATATGCTGAAGTGTCTGAGGTGACTGCTGCCGAGCAGCTCTGGGTCAAGGGGGCCATTGCTTCCAGGGGATCTCTGCACTCTGTGCTCTCTCACATTGAGCCATGAATATTCATTCTTCCTTCCTTTTTCTTTTTTTTTTTTTTTCCCCTCTTTAATCTTAAATACAAGTTAGTTAGATACCTTTCTCAGGCTCTGTCCCGTGATAGATCCAAAATTACAGTAAAGATGTGAAGAAGAGAAGGGAATAGAATAAGGAGGCAGAATCCTAGACATGATGGACTTAAATTGTCTGGCAGGTCCTTCAGTTAACATGTTTGATGCTTTTTGTTACCTCTTGGTTAAGAATTGGAAGTTTTGATGGAGTACCTTATAAATTAGATAGCAGGTTCATGCATGATGGAGAGAAATTTAGGTCTAAAAATAAGTGACTGACTGAGTAGCAAGGAACTGTTGAGGTATGGGCTGAAAAGTCTTCTGAAATGTAATTTTTAATTCAATCTTCTTTCTCTTACATGTTCCAGTCTTTTTCCTATAGACATTTGCACGCTTAAATGATAAATTGTAAATGATGCTTCATTCCATATTTCAGCCTTGTGTTTCTCTTGCTCAGCTGAAGCAGTGACAATATTAATAAAAAGTGCTGGTTAGCCTGTTGCTGTGTAAAAATGATCCATAGGTTCACTAATTTCAGGAAGGGGATCAATCACTTTTTTTTTTTTTTTTTTTTTTTTTTTCAATGTTTCTGCTGTAGTTTTGAATGATCTGCTATAACATTTCCTTTTTCTCTTTACGAAATATCAAGTAAAAAGATCTTGGTGAAGCCACATTATATAAAGTACTCATATCAAGTTATGAAAACAAATCAGGCTGTGACTGACTAGAGATTCTTCAGCTTATAAACTAGAAATGTATGTGGAGAAAATAAACATGATACTTAGAGGTACAAAATGTTCTGCCTTCTGCCACTACTTCTTTCTGTGCAGTGGTGTAGTTGCTGTATCATCCACTGATTGCTGCAGTCAGAAATTTTAAAGTAAACACAGAATTTTTAAAAAGAAACCTGCCAAGCTCAACCAGTTGGAGCCTGGCTTCAAGAATGTGAATATTTGCTTTAATACCCAGCATTTCATAGGGAAGATTTTTGTAGCAGCACTCCGGCTGTGACAAAAGTGGCAAAAGAAACCTCATTAGAGGAGGAAATATTTCTGGAACTTCAAAATGGCATACAAAGTTTGTGACCTTTCAGATGGTGATTATCCCTTGAGGTGAATTGGGCTGGTCAAATCAGTGAGGTAACTGCATGTTTCTAAGTGTCATACTTTTGTGAAGGTCCAGTTAAAAGTGGTCTGATTTGCTCTAGTTCCCAAGGAAATTTTTGCATAAGTCTGTTTTCATCATTTTACAACAAATCAAATTATATGACTGACATTTCCATAATATAAGTAAAGTGGAACTCAGTGGTCTTAGATGCTGGTGGAAGAGGTGGATTAACAGATATAGGCACGTCAGCAGTAGAGTCAAGAAGCCTTACATTCATGTGCAAACACCATTAACATTTTGATCCCCCCAAAATCACTCCTTGTGATTTAGGATTGCATAAATAAGAATATTACTGGGGCCTTCAAGGGATGTGCAATGGTGCAAGCAGAAAGAACTGAAGTGAAATCTGTGGGGTTACCTGAACAGAAAATTGATAAGAGAACTGAGATGCGGGATCCCAAAGGTACGTCTACACTCCTGCATAAAAGGTCATAGGCAGAGAGAGACTAGACTCCCCTTGTCCCAGCTGTGTTGTGAGCTGGCTCAGTCTCTGGCTCTGTTTTGAACTATTTCAACTTTTTGTTTCCAAGACAAACCTGCCACGCAGAGGGCAACTCTCTGGCCTTGGGCTCCATGATCAGTTCTTAGCCTTCTTTAATTTGTCAGTATCAACATAACCTGATTGACCAATGCACTTAATTTTGTGGTCTTATTTATCCCTGACCAGTGCTTAAATTCCTACTTAGCTTTAGGCATAGGGTTCAGGCCTCCTGAAACATTTTGCATGCGGGGTAAAAATAAGTTGAAGTGTAAAACAGAACTGCGGTGATACACAGAAGTTTTAGGTGCTACTGAAGTTGTGTTTTTCTAGTAATGAAGGCTGACACCAAGGGGGTCTTAAGCACGTTTAAGGCAAAATACATGTTATTTTGCTAAATCAAGGTCATTGTTTATTCTTTCCTCTCAAAGTATTTAACATTAATCAGTATAAAAGGAGAGTAATACAATATATGGATCATTGGTTTATTTTGGTAGAAAATTCCTTGGCTGCTAAGGAAACTGTCGTGTTGCCTTGCAGACATGAGGAATACAGTGTTTAATGAAATTTCACCAGTGGGAAGCCGAGCAGCCTGAGCACAGAAGGACAGTTGTTACTGAACACGTGTTTCAAGCTTCAGTAGTGTAACACGTGGCATTTCTTCAAGTTCCTTCGTTTCTACCTTTCTGAAGACCTGTGAGTGAATCCTAATGAAGGCCATATATAAGACAGAAAACACTTGAGGCTGGCAGCTCCTGTTGTGCTACAGAACAAGGGGCTTGTGGAAGAAAGAGAAAAATCAGATTCAGATAGAATGTTCAAGCTCAGCTTAGCTTGACTCAGTAAAAATGTTAACAGTCTGGTTTACAATTAAAACTGGGTTTAGAACCTCTTTAATAGATTTTAAAGCTTAAAACAAACGAATATATGTGCAGGTATTTACAATATTCCATACATTTTCATTAAGCTGTGAGAAGATTGCAAGCCTGCTATATGGTGACTGTATTTGACAACTTACAGAGGATGTCCATTTTTCAAAACTCCTGCAACACAGAAAAATAAGATGCGTATATAAATCATAAGTAACATGGTTTTGAGCAACAGAGTAAGGTAAATGGTGAAGAGTCAGAATAGATTATTCTTCCTTTTCCCTCTAACCGATTTATTTCTTTTGAGGGCTGTGGGTTCTTTTTTCGGCTGGTTGGTTGGTTTTCATCCAAACTCTAAACATATTATCAATTGTGAAATAATTTTGTAATGTTATAAATAATTATTTTGCTGCCCTTGCCTTCACACATGCAAAATACTGATATCCTCAGAGAAGGCTGATTATCCTCCAACACTTTGCCATGTGGAGAAAACTTAGTTTGATATATGTATGTAAAGAAGTATTTTGGTTTATGTTTCAGATGGAGTACTATTAAGAAAACCACCCCTATCACAGAAGGGAAAGTAAAAGTAGGAATATTTCTAACTCAAAGAAATTGTACTAAATTAATTGTATGACCAATTAGAAGGACCAAAGATGAAAGACTTGCAACAATAGCTGTCCATGTAGCTGTGCTGCCACGCAGCAGAAGACATTATGCATTAATGGAGCCTATAAAATAAAAATTAGAGCTGCCAAGATGTTAAAAATATAAATTAAGATGTTATTTTAAGATACTTCCTGCATTCTGTTAATGTCCAAAATAATGAATTAGCAGGCTGTTTAATGACAAAGACATACAGCGGTTTGTAATAAAAACTCAGCTAAAACATGCTCAGCTGGACTGTGGATATTTAATAAGGCTCCTGGTGCTCAAGTTATTGCACCATTTCCGAATGATAGTTCGCTAAACATTCATGACAGCCAGCAGGGACAGGGTCATTAGCACACAAAAATGATGTTATTATTTTGGCTGCTACCTGAGTCCCCTATGAGAAAGGGCTCACACCTTGACTTCCCTGAGGACAGTTGGGCTGATGATGAGCTCCTTGCCACTGCATTGAGCAGCTTCATCCCCCGGGGCACCACCGGGGCCACCGGTTGCAGGATCCACGCCACCTCAGGCTTCCCTCTTCTCCTCTACTCCTTGTCTTGCTGTGTTGAGCTAAAGGGTGCCCAGCCAGTGTGCCCGCTGGCTATGGCAGTGGGTGGCAGCCCTCTGTTAATGGAGTTGTAACCCCCCACCCCGCCCCGATGGCACTAGGTGTCATAGCTGCCATAAAGCTGGGGTAGCCAAGTGGGGCAGCCAGACTGCTGCAAACTGCAGAGTGTGATTTTCACTTCTCAGAGCCCTGTGCAGGGAAATACCCAAGCAGGTAAGTTCACAATGAAACACCAGGCAGGAAGGCTTCTACAAAAAANAAAAAAAAAAAAAAAAAAAAAAAAAAAATTAAGGCATCATGGGGCAAAATAGTGTTAAGAAGCTAATGTGACACTATGTTCTGGATAATCCCAAACGCCATGGTTTCATATCAGCTGTAAAAAGTGATTATCTGATTTTCCCTTTTTAAAATATTTGAGAAATGGTCTTGAAGCTTTGAGCCATTCTTCAGAAAGCTAACAGAACAAAACAAAAACTGAAGAATTAGCCTTTCCAACACTAAAGAATAGATCACTAAAGAATTAGGTGGACCCTGAATCATCTTTCTATAAGTGCTTTTAGGAACTTAGCCTTGAAACAGAAATGCCCTGTTTTCCATGAAGTACATTGTAAAAAGGGTGAGAAGAAGAGAACAGGGAAAACCCAAGCTCTGATGTGACTCCACAGGCAGCTGAGGATTGTAAAAACTTGTCCGGTGCCTTCAACAGGCAAACGTGCTGTTTTGTAACCTCAGTATTTGTAGCATTTAAGGCATTTCCTGTCTTCACTGTTGGGAAGTACAAGTAAATATTGCCTGTTCTAAGGTGAACTGCTCCCTGAAGTAAAACTGGCAGGTATTTTGCGGTCAGAACTGATTTGCAGACAAGCCACAAAAATCCCAGAGCCGTTGTCACCTTTTTAGTCCATTAGGAGCTACTAATACCTATTCCCAGGGATACCTTTAATGGTGGGCCTTTTCCAGACCACATGGGTTTTGCAGTAAGTAGAAATGTGGAGCTTGGTAAGGTGGTTTTGACTAAATGCTAAAGCAATCAAAACAAAAGTTTTTCAACTAAGTGTTCCTGTTATAGAGAAA